>CABHPP010117478.1:0-53090 GCA_902168425.1 Peromyscus attwateri | reverse complement strand
TCTCTCTCTCTCTCTCTCTCTCTCTCTCTCTCTCTCTCTCTCTCTCTCTCTCTCTCTCACACACACACACACACACACACACACACACACACACACACACCCCTAACCAGATTGAGGCAAAGCCCAGAATTACCCTTCCAGCTCATCTTGTCTTTCCCAGAGTTCCCATCAGCAGAGGCCTGTCTGTCCTCCCCCACGGTGTCGGCAGCTCTGGCATGGCCCTCGTGGTCCTGCCCCATCTCACTGCTTCCCTTGGCTGTAGGCTGGACTTGGTCATTTGTTTTTGTCAAATAGAACAGCAAATTTCTGGGATATAGTGTCCAAGCTGAGGTAATACGAGACTACGACTTTCATCTTGCTCGACTGCTTTGTTATTTCCTCATTTATTACATTTCAGTGAAGGAAGATACTGTGTGGGGAGAGGCCCCCGTGGCAAGGAGCTGAGTGGCCTTCTGCCAAGGCTGTGTGAGGAACTAAGTCCTTCCAACAACTACAAGAGAGTTTGGAAGTGCCTCATTCTCCCGCTGAGCTTTGAGAGAGACTGCTATGCCAGCTGGTGCCTTGACAACAGCCCGTGAAAGGCCAAAAAGGTGAATGTTGGACCCAGCGCTGCTGGTTCCTGGTCCATGAGTATTATGGGATGAGACACGCTGTTTCAAGCTACTTCAGTTGGAAGTCATTGTGTGGGTTTGCTTTGTGAGCTAACTTGAGTAGGTTAAAGGATACCTAGGTAGCCAGCAAATGCATTCTGAGTGTGTTTCCTGAAGAGATGAATGTGTGAAGATGTGTCTTTGGCTCTGTGAGCAGGTGTCATCCAATCTACTCTCAGACACAGACTGGGATGGCCCCTCCAGTTTCCCTGACTCTCTGGCTTGTGAGACCACTCAGCTTCCGTAGTTGCATGATCTGTGACATTTGATTTCTTTGATAAATCTCCATATATGCATATACATATGCACACATATGTGCATACCTGTGTATATCACACAGCATACACATACATAAGTCTCACATACTTATATACAAATGATACCGTATATATCTATATAGGTGAACATAGGTATTACATTATTTTAATTACCTATCTACTTATTGAAGGGCACAGTGTGTGTGCCATGGTGTCTTTGTGGAAGTCAGAACAACTTTTAGGGGTTAGTTCAGCCCAGTCCTTCCACCGTGTGGGTTCCTGAACTTGAACTCAGGTCATCAGACTCACTGACAAGGACCTCTACTGGCTGGGCCATCTCATCAACACACAGCTCCCCTTAGAAGACAAGATCTAAGGAGCTCAGGTTGGCCTCTAACTTGCGATGACATCAAACTTGCAGTCCTTCTGTCTCAACTCCCCCCCACCCAACACCCGGTGCTGGAATTATAGACATGTGGACAATGTTACTCAGGGCAAAGTGTGGAACCCAGAGCTTCATGCATGCTAGGCACACACTACCAACTGAGATACCTCTCCAAACCTCAACCATTACACTCTTTAAGAGAACAAAAAAATCCAGCTGCATGTGACGGCACACAACACTGATCCCAGCTCTGGTAAGAGGACTGAGAGTTCCAGACCAGCCTGGGCTGCAGAATGAGGTTCTGTCATGAAATGTCAGGAAGGGACAGAAGTCGGATTGGACTCAGATGTGGCTTTACTTAAGAAGAACGACTACTAGCTGATCCTACTGTGTGCTGATTTTGTGCTGGGCGCTGTTTGAATTGTCATAGTTACAGCAGCTTGCTATAGCAACCCCACGAGATGGGTGCTGCATTCTCTCCACATGAATGAGATAACTGTAGCACCAACCGATTAGGGAATGTGTCTAATGTTATACATTGAGCTACAGGGTTTGACTCCTGTCCAGCTCCCTAATTATTCCTAGCTTTGTTGTTGTTATTGTTGCTGTTTGTTTTGTTTTTGTTTTGATATGTGATTTTTCTGTGTTGCCCAGGCTGGCCTCAAACTCCTGGATCTCAGTGATCCTCCCACCTCAGCCTGAAGAGTAGTTGAGCCTCTGGGTATATGCCACTGCGCTCGGCTCATTGGTGTCAAGTGTGAACAAAGGGGCAAGAAATCTAAGCAAAGCATGCAAGCACGGCACACAACTTAGGCTGGAGTCCTATTTGGATTTGGTCACATACACCTAAGCGCCTTGTAACAGAGTGCTTGGCATACCAATCCCTTCACCTGCATGCACTGCATGCACCCACCTCTCTCCAGCACTGCACCCAGCAACCTCAGAACCCACTGGGCCCCGTCAACTACATCTTCACTGAGCTGCATGTACTCCTATCTAAGCAATAGGATGAGCTTTCTTATCCATAGTAACAACCAAATTTAGCCACTTTCTACTCAAGTTTATTCCCAATATATTGTGATTTAAAGAATAGAAGGGCAGATGTATAGTGAACTGGTTTTCTTTTGATTTTATTAGTAAATTTTGTTTTCTCACAATTTTACACATATACTGTAGTTTCTGGTTGCTCCCCCTATACCCTCTTGTGGTAGTTTGAAAGGAAACAGCCCCCAAAGGGAGTGGCACTAATGAGAGGTGTGGCCTTCTTGGGGAGGAAGTTTGTCATTGTGGAGGAGGGCTGTGAGGTCTCCTATGTTCAAGCTATACCCAGTGAGACAGACCACTTCCTGTTGCCTTCGAGTCAAGGTGTAGGACTCTCAGCTCCTTCTCCAGCACCACGTCCACCTGCATGCCACCATGTTGCACCATGATGATAATGTACTGAACCTCTGTAAATGTAAGCCACCCTAATGAAATGTTTTACAAGAGTTGCTGTAATCATAGTGTCTCTTCACAGCAATAGAAACCCTAATTAAGACACCCTCCTATTTCCTTCTCACACTACAAGAACTCGTACTCCTTACAAATCTCTTTCCCACAAAATTTGACCAGGGTCATCTGTTTGACCCCACGTTTAAAAGTAACTATAACAGCCTGGTGAGCTCACCTGTGGGTATACAACTGAATACTATGCCTCCAGAACCTGTTGGTTGCCAGCAGCTCAGCAGTAAATGGCAGGGTCCTGGAAGTCCATTCCCTCTCATAGCTGACTATTAGGAGGTCCCAATTTCTATGAACCCAGTGTCAGTATACACCGTGCTGTAAGTCTGTGGCTGCCATGACCTTATCACGCTTTGAAGATGGTATTTTACAGCCTCGCTCCCCTACAGCTCTTACATCCTTTGCACACCCTCTTCCTCAATGTTTCTTGAGCCTTAAATGATGGTGTAAATATTTTGTCTTAGGCTAAGCCTTGTCTGAGCTCAACCATCCTTCTTGCACCATAATGGGTCTTTGCATTTATCTCTGTTCACTACAAGGAGAAATATCTCTGTGTAAGACTGAGAGTAGCCTTTGTCTGTGGGTATAAACAGATAGTTAGGAGGTGATTTAATGCTATGTCAATTCTGCTAAGCAGACATCTTAGGTGCCCCCACCCCCACCCCCAGGGCCTGAGACCTCTTCAAACACCAGCCTTGGACCAATTTTACAGAGTGAACCTTCAATCCAATTTGCAAGCAGTTGATTGTCCCCATAACAGTAATGCCACCATTGCACCAATGGCACGTCTTTCTAGGCAGCTGAGTACTACAGTTTGTAGAGTTTGCATCTGTGTTGGACTATTGGTACTTTTACCTACAAAAGCCTCCATAGGACCATCTGGCACTATAAGAGCCAGCTGGTAAGAAGGAATCTTCCAACCCAGCTGAACTGGTTGGGATATACACTGTATCCTTTAGTAAAGGTTTAGGTGAAACCCCTATTTACCATCTTATGCTTATGAATAACTGGGCATGCATATGACTGAAGTCAGATGCATTAAGGGAAGAGATGTGTGCAATAAGAAAAATAAACATGACCTAATGTATCAAAGTGGGGAACTATCCAAACTATGCCTCTTAGTGTCTGGCCACTGCTTTTGAATCTCATAAAAGAAGGCCCAAACAACAATTGGGGACCTTGAGTCCTCTTCCTCATGTGGCCCTCTTTCAATCTTGATGGCATATCTCTTTCTAATCTGTACTGTTATTTTGCTCTGAATAAATTGTCTTGTTACTTTTGTAAATCTATGTGAGCCCTTATTTCTAATTCTTTGGACAAAGGGCCTGGAAACATCTGGCCCAACACCCAACCACCAGTACTATAGGAAATTCTTTCTTGGAGCAATGACCACAGCTCCAATGGACACTCTGGGTTAATCTCTGCAGCTAAGGGGTGCAGGCCATAAGATGTATGCTGTATTTGTTCATGGCTACCATGTCACTCTGGCCTTTGGGAAAACATGGTTAAAGTTAGCATGCTTCTCCAAAAAATAGGATAAGTTAAAATCTATCATTTTAACTATTTTTCAGTGCTCATCTCGGTGGCATTAAGAGCACTCAGTGAAGGCTGGGGATGTAGCTGTTGGTACAATGCTTACTTAGCATGCATGAAGCCCTGGGCTTACTCCCCAACACTGAGGAAAACTGGGCTGTAAGGAAGATCAGAAGTTTAAGGTCATCCTTGGCTACATAGCAGCTTTGAGGCCACACTGGGATGTGTGAGATCCTGTTCCCCACCTCTGCTCCTCCCACCACCAAAGAAAGAGAGCTGGAGAGATGGCTGTGTTAGTAATGTGCCTGCCAGGCAAGCCTGAGGACCTGAGTTCAGAGCCCCAGCACACATGTACTGTCAAGGGTATCAGCACACCTCACATCTGTCACCCTTAGTTGGGGAAGAAGAACAAAGATGGGCAGATCCCTGGAGCTTCTGACCAGCCAGTCTAGTCACCAGTGATCTCTGGGTTGAGTGAGAGACCTTGTCTCACAACAAACAGACCTCTGACCTCCATAAATACATATATATACATGCATGTTCCTTGCATGCACACATACATGAACATACACTTCAGGTACCCACACATACACAAAATTTTAAAAGAATATTACCAATGTTATACAATTATCCCAATCACCCATTACATAATTAAATATGCCAAGAAAGTGTGTCCAGTCCTCAAAATGCTGCCTGGAGCTTTCTGGCTAACTAATGTTCGGCTATTTTGAAAGGACTGCCAGGTGGTGGTGGCTTACACCTTTAATCCCAGCACATAGGAGGCAGAGGAAAGTGGATCAGAGAGTTCGAGGCCAGCCTGATCTACAGAGCTATTTCCAGGACAGCCAGAGCTACACAGAGAAACCCTGTCTTGAAAAAACAAAAATAAAAAAAGAGGCAAAGAATCAAGTTGCTTTTTCTTGTAGTTAGAGACAGAGATTGAACATACCTACCCTGAAAAGGAGGCAATAGTTTGCCTTACCTTTATTCACTTGAGTGAGTGACAGGACTGGCTTTTGCTGTTCTTATTGGCCACTTAGCATCTGTCTTAGTTAGGGTTTCTATGTCTATGAAGAGGTCCCATGACCATGGCACTCTTTTAAAAGAAAACATTTAATTGAGGTGGCCGCTTACAGTTTCAGAGGTTCAGTCCAGTATCATCATGGCAGGGAGCATGGTGGCACGCAGGCAGATGTGGTGCTGGAGGAGTAGCTGAGAGTCCTACATCTTGCAGGCAACAGGAAGTCAACTGAGACAGTAGGCAGCATCCTGAGCATAGGAAACCTCAAATCCTGCCCCCACAGTGACACACTTCCTCCAACAAGGCCAAACCCACTCCAGTAAAGCCACACCTCTTAATGGTGCCACTCCCTATGAGATTATGGGGTCCAATTACCAAACTACCACAGCATTAAAGTCCATTATCCTGTGTAAAGGTCTGGGCTGAGGCGAAGCAGGGGCAGCCTTCCTAAATAGGAACTTGATGCTACCTTGACTCCAACTTCCTTTGCAGCTAAGACACACTCCTCCCCAGACTCTGCCATCTGGACTCGCTCACATGGAGTTTTGACTCTGGATCTCACTATGCAAAGAGACAATACTTGGCTGGAATCCAATCTAGTATAGGTAGCAAACACTAGGACAGCCATCTTCAGAGTATGGACTAGCATTTCTCACCATGGTGTTCTGAGGACAATCCCCAAAGACACAAGCATCTGTGCTGATGACAGCATCAAAGGACATCTTCACAGGCCCAGCTTGGTGGCAGAATCTTGGATGTCTTCCTGTAGGCATGACTTCTAATCCTGGCTTTCTCTGATTCTGAACATGCTGAGAATTACTCAAAGGCCTTTTCTAGACCTGGGTGTGGTGACACATGCCGTTAGTACCAGCACAGAGTAGGACTCTTGGAACCGAATTGACCATCACTCTATCCTTCTGACAGAGGTGAGCATCTCACTGCTACCTGTGAGAAGGTCATGTAGAACTCAGGTGACCAGATGGGAACTTTATTTCCATGATACTATTTCATAGCTTGATAGACAGCTCGGACATCTGCTTGGGTCACCCAAAACTGAACTCAGAAGCCTCAACAGAGGAATTTTGATTTGACCCTGGAAATGAGGAAGTGGCCTCTGGCTCTGAGCATGAATCCCTCCTGGATGTGTAAATCCCTTACCTCTCCTTTGAGTAGCCTCGGGGATCTTTCCTGGGATGTGAGAGGTGGAGAGGTTCAGTACTGGAAGTGAAAGTTCCTCAATGGCCCCGGGCAAAGATGAGCATTTTTTATTCCATATCACAGCCCAGTTCCCCACTCCACTTTTATCTACTCAGCAAAACTAAGATGAGTGACTGGAGATGGGGACTAGGAGTTAGACAGACTCCCTGGTAGGCAGACAGAGAGGGAGAGGCAGACTGTGCACCTCCAAGATGGCTGGCTTCTTCCTCGTCTTCAGACCTGAGACGAAAGCCTTGGAGCTTAAAACAAAGGCCTTGTGGGCTTTTTCTGCTGCTGACGGACTGGCTCTACAAGCTCCAGACTGGATCAGGACATGTTTACATGACTGTGGGCCAATCAACCATCCTGTCTTTCTTCAAATTGACTAACCCTAAATTAAGGGGAGGAAGACCCTTCAAAGACTTTTAAAAATCAGAGCCCTCAAGCAGAAGCGGGACTTTGGCTCTCTGAGTACCACCACCACCACCACCACCACCACCACCACCACCACCCACTCCTCTGCTTTGTGGAGGGTATTTACCTCTGTATGTCTGCTGTACATGTGTGTTTCCTTAACCCCAGTGAAAGCCTTTCTTCAACTGCTGACCCCATTTGCTGTGTTTGAGATCTCCCTGGCTAGGACCTGTCACACTGGAGATTTTCCCTTTAAATTCTTTAACTAGCAGAGAAAACGAACCCAATCAAGACCCAGAACCATAACAGGAGCATCTCAGGATGTGATTAATTACTTTGGATGCTGTTGATGCAGGCTGAAGATAATGTACTGATAACAGCAGTGTGGAAGTCTACTGACTGGTGGCATTCATCTTCAAGAATTATGAGTTACAGTCTTGTTCTCCAGTGATACTGAGTGACTGTCGTGAGTATGAGACAACCACTTACTACACCCATGAAGAAATGCCCATGTGGAATGGTCACGTGGACCCCAAAAAATGCACAGAGCACCTAAACATTGTTGGCACCTGGAGGTGACTATGGACCATCCTGTGGCTGTGCAGGGCAGGTGTGCTTGTACATGTTGTAAGGGTAGAGTCCTGGGTCTGCTTCTTTCCTAGACCAGTTCCCCATTACTGCTGCACTGTTTATCCACTGAAGTAACCCAAGCATGGCACAAATCTCCTACTCCTCTGTTGGGCCTGATGCCTGGTGCTCAGCTGCTGTGTCTTCTCCTGATCCACAGGAGCGGTGTGCAAAAACAGCTGTGAAACTGTAGAAGTCTCAGGCTCACTCCTTGAGTAAACTGTTTAAAGCTGCTGTCAAGTATGGACATGAGGCAAAGATTTATTTTGGAACTTGGAGTCCCAGAAGTGTTCTCATTCTTCATACAACCACTTTTAAAGCCGTAACCAAGGAAGAATCATGGAACCACATTGGGGAAGTTAAGTCTAGCAAACCCATGGCTAGCACTAATACATCCTTGATATCCCAAGCAGATGTAAGAGCAGAGTGTTTGTCCTTTTTGCTGATGAACTGGCAGAGAAGCTTAGAAATCTCCCTCTAAACTAAAGGCCATTTCCTTTCACTTACATATTTATTGGTCTGCAGGGTGCAGATTGAACCCAGGACCACATGCACACAAAACAAGCGAATCACTGTTCCACAGTATCCCCAGACCCTCTCATTTCTTACTCTATCAGAGATGAAGAGGAAACCGTGAGCCCTTCATGCTTTCCTGGTTCCCTTTCTAAATTCACTTTCTACAGTCCCCAAGCAATGTGAGCCTGTGTCCTGGCATCACATGTACGGCCAGCTGATGATGGCTTCAGAATCACTCTCTTATGGTTTATGATTGAGAGATTTTTTTTAACTGAAATTGTAGAATTCAAGGGTAGTGCTCATTTGTATTGCTTGTGATGTTCCAGAGAGTTCTAACAAATAATCATGTGAGATGAGAGATATCATCAGAATGAATAGGAAAAAAAAAACCAAAAAACCAGAGTCAAGTTTGCATGGTAGCAGGTGTTCATAGCTCCAGCCATCTAGGGCCTAAGGCAAGAGGTTTTCATGAACTCAGGAATTCAAAGCTAGCCTGAGTAATGTAATGAGACCAGGTGTAAAAAAATAAATTTGAGTTTCAGAGAAGATACTTAATTTGCGGGGGCCACAAAGTAAGACAGGGATAATGACAGATCTGGGCATATGCCCACATTTTCTGACTCAATCCTCTTGGCTTTTGACCAGTCAATAGGCTCTTCTCCACTGATATGTGATTGCCTCAGTAGGGTGGGTTTCAAGACTACTCACAACTCCAACAGCCTTTTGTGAGTAGCTCTTTACATGTGCTGTTTCTTCTAGTTCACTGTTTTGTTGTTGTGATACAACGCTCTGACCCAGTATCTGAGGACCATCGATGGTCCAGTTGGCAATGGTCTATGTCTATAACCCAGTGTCTATGACCATTGGTGGCCCAGTTGGCAATGGTCTATGTCTCTAACCCAGTGTCTGTGGATCATCTATGACCTGATATCTTGGCCTCAGCCTGGCTTCTTCAATTTGTAGTGACATCTATGTCTTGAAATGCAGCTGTCATATGAGCAATGATGACATATAAAGCTAAAGATGCAGCTAATTACCAGAAACCATTTTGTTTTTCTGGAATGTACCCCACTCTCATGCACAGCAACCCCGCTTTCTTTTTTGTAGATGTAACCAACCGTCTTATAAATAAGAAACACAGAACCAATGCAAAGAAGAAAGCCAAGAGGTCAGAGCTAGGAGCCAAAACCTTACCCTTCCTCCTGCAGTGGTCCTACCTCTCCGAAGGAGCCTGTACTTCCTGTGTTAAAGTCTTTATATAGTCTCTGTTCTGCCTTCTCATTGGTTGTAAACCCAACCACAGGACTGCCTCATTACGGCCTGTCTGTATAGACCTCCAGGTGTTCTATGGTTGGTAATGAGATTAAAGGCATGTGTATCCAATGCTGGCTGTGTCCCTGAACACACAGAGACTTACCTAGCTCTGTCTACCAAGTGCTGTGATAACAAACGTACACCACCACTGCCCTGCTTTCCTATGGCTTGCTAATAGCTCTGACCCCAAGGCAACTTTATTTATTAACATACAATTAACATTTTGGTATAAAAGAAAAATATCACCACTTTTTAGTGTCAGAATTGCTTCTACCCACTCAGTTCTGTGTCTAGTTTACAGCCATCCACCTTCATCTTATGTAGCTTATTAAAGTTACAAGTTTCCCACACCCCCACACACTTACGCTGTTCTCAAGTAATGTCAGAATTGTCATTTTTCTTCACATTGAACACCACTAGGAAATAAAAAATGACCTGCCTTTGATAATTCTTTCAATACAAATTAAAAGTATTTATCTAGAAAATATAAATTATATGAAATTCAAAACAAAACTGTATTTGTTTCTTTGTGTGCTTACTTACATATTCACTTATTTTGAGACAGGATCTTGTTCTGTAGCCCTTGCTAGCCTAGAACTCACTCATGTAGAACAGGTCGACCTTCAACTTGCAGCAAATCCCCCTGCCTCAGCTGCCCGAGTGCTGGAATCACAGGCCTTTCTGAAATAGCTGCAGGGTCAGCAAGAACAGGTGTCTCAAAAAAACAACATAAGGTGGTAGAGATTGAAAAAGACACCCAACATCACCCTCTGGTACACATGCGCACATACACACACACTATTAAATTTCTAATGGCAAGAAAATGATATTTTTAAATTGCATTGAGCTTGACAGTTTTGAACACATGCCTGGATTGTCTTGGTACCTTGTTACAACACTGGTCCAGATTTAGTGGGTCTGGAAATCTGTTTTCTTCCACTCTCCCCGTGTTACTGGTCCACAGACCACATGCACTAAGGATAACTTTGCCTGCCTTTAAATGTTAGCCTAGCCAGGGTGTGGTGTTGAATGCCTTCAATCCCAGTACCCAGGAGGGAGAGGCAGACAGATCTCTGTGAGTTCAAGGCCAGCCTGAATTCACATAGTGAATTCCAGGAATAGCCAGGGCTACATAGAGAGATCCTGTCTCAAAAAACAAACAATAAAAATAAAAATTAATTAATTAATGTTATCTCAAATGATTTTTGTGAAACTCCAAAAATTAAAATAATGGCTACCAGTGTTTCCCCTTGCTAAAAGGTCTTATTTTGTTATATGTTAAATATTTTATTTTCTCTGCATAGTTATAATTTTAACTAATAGTACTTATTAGCATAGGAAAATGGGGATTTTTAGATGATGTGATGAAGAGAACCTTTGTTTACTTAATGTTCAGAAATCAGGCCAGTGTCCAGTGTTTCTAAAGTAGGGTTAGGTCTCCATGGAAATGTCATAGCATTGGCAGTCTTGCTGCTAGCCAGGCTAGGAAAACCCCAGAATAAATACACATGCCAGGCAACTTCTGGTTTTTGTTTTGTTTTTCTGTTCCTCCATGTCCAGCCTGGCAAGATGCAACAGCGCACAAACACTGGGTTTGCATACTCATTGGTCACGTGCGTGTGTGTGTGTGTGTGTGTGTGTGTGTGTGTGTGTGTGTGTGTGATTCCTTCTCTCCCTTAACAGTTTCTGATGGAATTGTCTGCCCCCTTGAAGAACTCCTAAAGTTCTCAAGCCATTGTCTGATCCCGTGTGTTACATACTGAGCTGTATCACACTATCACTTTTTTTCAAGCACGATGCGATTGTCCTGGTTCAGTGCTTCGTTCTTTACATAACAGCATCACGCCATTTTCATGTCCCATGGATGACTTTCTTACCTGGTCACTCTTTCTCCTTTGCTCCTTGGCATGGAAGACATAGGAGTCCATACTAAAGGTCAAAGAATGACTGGAGGGTAGGGCTCAGTGCTCGACTAGCAGTCATGAAGTCCTGGGTTCCATCGCCAGCATCACAAAAACCTGTCATCCCCAAACTCAGAAGGTGGAGGCAGGAGGACCAGGAGTTTAAGGTCATCCCTGAAAACAGAACATGACACCAACCTGGGATACCTGAGGTCCTATCTAAAAAAAAAAAAGTGCTGAAATGAAGAGGGGGTAGAATTCCTGGATATTCCTTTGAAAGACAATGGTGTCAGCACATAGACTGAAGCTTTTAGCCAACCAAATCTTCCTCCACAAGAGAAAATATTAAAACTTTCCCCAAATGGAGAAGAACATGGCATCTTCATTTGTGATTGCAGTCATCCAGGAGAGAAATAATTACTGGAACCTGAATGGTTGAGGTGGAGCTGGGCTTAAGTGTGTAGCATTTGAGCAATGTGGAGATAGCTGGAATGATTTATCTACATGGGAGGGGCCATCACAACGGTCCAGACCTCAACTCTCCTCTTAATTTCCCTCCTTCAACATTCTACCTGCTTAAAAAAACAAACAAAAACAACCAACTAAACAAAAACCTCATTCATTTTCACTCTTCTTGCCTTATTGATGCAACATTCATAAGAAGTCTAGTCAGTCTTACTGTGCTCTAGGTTACCATAAAAGTGTTAAGTTCACAGTAATGTCAGAGTTCAGAGAAGGATGGGAGAGACTGAAGGGCAGTTCTTTTCTCTGGGATCAGAATGTTGCCACCTTTCCACTGAAGAGCAGCCATTAGTTTTCAGGCTCATTTTGCATGAAAGAAATCTAGAGAATTGCAGAGCAAACCATCTGTGATGACTGTAGAAAAGGACCTCTGGAATACACTTATCTAAATTACTGCCCATGTGCCCCTGTGCCATCCCCTCTCTGCAGAAGCTGGCTGGTTCTGCTCCATCAAAGAGTACCTTCTCTGGTTTGTACAAAAAGAAGAATAATTCAGTATCTCCTGACTATCTGCAAGGAAGTATTGTAGAGAACTGTGAGTTCCCAACCCTAAAACACTTGGAATTCACCCAATGAAAGGTCCTGCCCTTATTTCTCCATCTACACTAGGGAATGCAGTTTTTGTAAGAAAGGAAAAAGGTTGTGTTCTCTGCCTGCCTATGAAAGAAAAATAGGGACTGTAGTCCCTTTCAAGTCAAAGTTTTATTCTTAGGTCAAAGGCACCTCAGGAGCCTCCTGCCAAATGCATTGAAAGGCTTTGTTTGGTTATCTGAAGCCATCAAAGGTCATGAAGGTCATCGTTTCACCCATGCTGGGTTTGAGAAATGTGGCCTTTCACCGCTTCTAATGTGCAGCAGAAATGAATGCTCAATGTTGGCTTCATTACCCAGTCCCCGCTTTTTCTCTTCGGACTTGATGAATATCATCACCCAAAAGATAGTTGTGTTGTGGCCTCTAGCTTACTTTAAAAGTCTTGTTGTTAAGTCACCACAATGCAAGCTTGTCCAGACTTAGAGAACAATGGGAGAAGCTGAAATGTTTTTCTCCAAGGTCAAGACACCTTTCCGGGGCCTGCTGGTTTCTCTCCTGGATAAAGGTAACCTCAAATCACAGACAGACCATCCAGCCAGCAGCAGGACACCAAGGAGCCTGTTTTCAAAAACACTCAGGAAATCCTTCTTTCTTCGTGGTTAAATACCAGTTAATGACTGAGAGGTAACAGAAAACTTAAAATTGCCTAAAGCAAACATCAGAAATAAAGATTGCAGACGAGTGTAGATACAAAAATTAGTGGATAAAAGTACAAAGAGGACATTATCATAGACTCAAAATGTATACCATAAGGCTAAATCCAAAGGGGAAATATTAAATAGACAGTGGAGAAATCTGTGATGTAGCTAATATCACCATGATCAAAAGATATCAAACATTATCTATCTCCTTACGTGATATGTCTGTCAAAGACATAGCATCATTTCTGTGGTTGGTTGTTCTCTTTTTGTTTGTTTGATACAGGGTCTCAGATGGCCCAAGGTGGCCTCAAACTTATTGTGTAGTCAAGAACTTGGCCTTGAACTAAACCTGACCTGCCTCCTGAGAACTGGCGTTACAAGTATAGACCACTACGCCTGACAGTTCTGAGGTCTTGTCCAAAATGCATGACCTTGAATTTAGTCATGAGGAAACATTAGACAAGACATTAATGGCTTTGATGTCATCAATTTCAGTAGTCATTCCTCATTCTGGGTTACACTTAACCTGACTGCTTAGTGTGATAGTCAACATGACCACTTAGTGTAATAGTCAACACGCCTGCTTTGTGTGACTTGAGCATCTATTCTTTATTCTTAACTCCATTTTATTTTTTTTGACACAGGGTCAATCTGTGTAGCCTGGGCTGTCCTAGAACTAGCTCTGTAGACCAGGCTGGCCTTAAACTCACAGAGATCTGCCTGCTTCTGCCTCCCTGGATTAAAGGTGTACACCACAGCCCACCAGGACCCTAACTCTGTTCTTTTGTTCCCTGGGGCAGACTTTTCTTTTGACACCCAGACCTTACAGGTGTTTCTTCTTACCCATGTTTTTTCAGGTTTTTTCCATCTTCCCAGCTGTGATACTTTCCATTATTTGTGTGGTGCCCCAAAGTGATCTCACCCACTCTTCTGCTTCTTGGTTATGGGTAGGAATCAGAAAGTTAGGAAAACACCATGGCCCAAGACCACATACCTTAAATATCAGTGTATCAATCTTATTTCACTTGCTGGCCTCAAACTCACCATGTAGCCACATGTGACCTTGAACTTCCAATTCCCCTGCCTGTACCATCCACGTGCTGTGACTTCAGATGTGTGCTACTATGTGCAGCTTATGCGGTACTGCAGTTCTAACCTGAGGTTCCTTGCATTCCCAATTGAGGTACACTCCCAGGCTGGCACACTGATCTACTCATATTCTTTGTGAATATTCAATGGCATAGGTACCCTCAACTCTCAGAGGGTTGACTGTGTGCTAAGTTACAAAGAAAGCAGACACTGGAAAACAATAAGCAACAACGGCAGGAGTCAGATGGACCTAGAGTAAAGTGGTGGATTACTGGATAATGTGATGCATAGCCTTTCTTTCTTCTTGTGTGTGGGAGAGTGTATGTATGTGGACACACATATGGAGGCTTGGGGGGGAGTGCATGTATGTGGACACGCATATGGAGGCCTGTAGGAGAGTGTATGTATGTGGACACACATATGGAGGCTTGGGGGGGAGTGCATGTATGTGGACATGGATATGGAGGCCAGAGAAGGACATTGGATGTCTTTCTCTCTCACTCTCACCCTTACCCTCTTGAGACAGGGCCGGTTACTGAACCGGAAGCTCATTGTTTCGGCTAGGCCTACTTGCTAGCAAGTTCCTGGGATCTGCCTGTCTCTACCCCATAGTGCTAGGGTTACAGACACATGTAGCCATGATCAGTTTTTGTTGTTGTTTGTTTAATGTGGGTGCCAGGGATTTGAACTCAGGTCCTCCTGCTTGAACAGAAAGCACTCTTACATAACGAGCCATCTCCCCAGCTCTGTGATAGTTAAACTTAATTTTCTATAATAAACACACACACAACAACAACAGAAACCAAACCTTTACTTATGTGTGTCCGTATTTTTAGGTAATAAAATTTAGGGAAAAAAAGACAGAGAAGTGGGGTAAAGGTATTTTTTTACTGAAGAAGAAAAAAAAAAGCACAGAGCAATGAAGGAAATATCTCCTTATTTTCCAATTTTATTCAATGATGTAATGGAATAGCAATAAAAGTAGTAAGATACACATTAGTGGAAGACTCAACTTTCACAAGTCAGGCGATTTTGCTCCATTTTACAAAGTATCATGAGTATCATGAGTACAAAGCTCATGCTGCTTTCTCAGTAAGTCTTGACCATTGGATGGATGACTCTAGACCATGGCGTATAGGTACACAACCTAAGTGCTCAGGCCCTGGGTGCTCTCCAATTAGTGCCTTAGAACATAAACCTCAGTGAATCAGCAGGAAGGTGTTGTGCTTCCAAGTACTGTGGGCTAATCTGTTCCTTTTCCTCAGAAAAATTACTGCCTTCACTAATGAGGTCTAGGAGGGGAGTGCTTCTGTCAGTTTGAATCTGAGGAGACAGACACAGGCACCATCCATGCACCTTCAATAGAACTGTCGGTAGTAAAGTTAGGCTTCTGTGAATGACTTAGTTGATGGTTTTTAGTAGTATCCTGCATGTCCTAAGAAACAAAGTATTTTTTCTTTCTTACTAAATAAAAAAAAGCTCTATAATATGTGTGGTGGTTTGAATGAAAATGGCTCCCATAGACTCGTAGGGAGTGGCACTATCAGGAGGTGTGGCCTTGTTGGAGGAAGTGTGTCACTGGGAGTGGGCTTAGATGTTTCACATGCTCAAGCCAGGCCCAGTGTCACTCTCTTGCCCTGCTGCCTGCTGATCAGGATGTAGAACTCTTGGCTCCTTCTCCAGGACCACGTCTGCCTGTGTGCCACCATGCTTCCTGCCGTGAAGACAGCAGACTAGACCACTTACCTGTAAGCCAGCCCCCATTAAAGGCTTTGCTTTATAAGAGTTGCCATGGTGGGGAGTTAAAGGGATTTTACACTCTTGAGGTTAGGCCTTGAGGAAAGTCAGAGAAATTTTTACAATCTTGAGTTTGGGTCTCGAGTTACAGTACCTTCCGAGATCTACAGCTTTTGATTACAAAGTGTTTGTGAAAGCCTGAGGCTGTCTTGACACAGCTGCTTCCCCTGCAGCTGAAAGAATGCAGGGCAAAGGGTCACCTAGAAGCAACTGTGAAAGGTTAACCTTTGTCTGAAACAGTTGTCAGCTCCAATCTCCCTGGAATGTGTATGCAGGCTATGGGCATACAATTTTTCACATTCCCACATTGAGGTATACCAGAATCAAAGTCTTTTTTTTTAATATCTAGATTTTTTATTTTATTTTATAATTAATTTAATTTTACATATCAGCCATGGATTCCCCTTTCTCCCCCCCCCCCCCCCCCCCAGCCTTCCTCCCAATCCCCCCCCCCCATTCCACCTCCTCCATCAAAGTCTTGATTCTTCTGAGTCTATATATGAACCTGAGTCTGAGTCTGAATCTGAATTTTCAACAGTTGCATATTGTGAGCAAAGAATCAAGAGTTCTACTGAAGAAATGTGGTCTTTTACAAATCTAATCAGCACATTAATCACACATGGACCGATCATTAAGAATATCAAAAGAGTAAGTCCATCAATGGAGGGCAATAGGGTTGTCAGCCGAGGGGACCAATTGAAGAACTTATGGAACCAGGAAAGTGATTGCTGTCTTTCTTTTTGTCTTTCTAGGAGAATCACTTTGAGTTCTTGAGTTTCTTCACAACACCTGAGTGGTTAGCATAGAAACAACAGGATTCACCCAGGGCAGCACATAGCCCTCCTTGCTTAAGGAGTAGTAAGTCTTGTTCCCTTCTGTTTTGTATAACCATTTCTGCTAAAGAGTCTACCTGTTGTTCAAGGTATGCAGTTGCTGCCTGGATGTAAAATAGGTCTTTTTCCACAGCCTCAGAGAGGCTATTGTAACTGGCTCAGCTAGTGATCAGTGCTGCTGCTCCTAGGGTGACAAAACCCACAATCCCTATTCACACCATTATGGGGACAAGGATTGCATTTCCTCTTTTATGTCATAGCTCCAAATGCTGCCTGCCAGCCAGACCATCATAAAAATATATTTGTGGGACAATTTGTACTAAGACACAGAGTTCAGGTTGGTTTCCCATGGTATAAAGGCTACTTAATATACAGGGACATAAACCCATGGGGCAGGCATACCAAAACCCTCGTGGGGTGACCAGTTGATAAGAGTTGTTTGGGTTAAGAGTATTGGAAGACCTTGAGAAAATATATATTTTTTGCATATTGATGAATAGGCAGTTTTGTCTAAGGGATAATTATATGAGCAGAAGCAGGTGGCATC
Source organism: Peromyscus attwateri (assembly GCA_902168425.1). NCBI lineage: Eukaryota > Metazoa > Chordata > Mammalia > Rodentia > Cricetidae > Peromyscus > Peromyscus attwateri. The sequence goes on along the minus strand of CABHPP010117478.1, from coordinate 35,755 downwards.
TCTTTGAATGTCTCCTAGGGTAAGAGGGACAAGCTGTCCTGTTGATTAGGGACACAGTCCTGAGTGTTATGGATGACTGTGTAACCAGAAGACCTAATCCTATATAAAAAGGCAACCTAGGTTCTAGACACAACCAGCAATCATAAGTGATATTGGTATTGGTAGAATTAAGGAGGGAGTAGGTGGCCAGGATCATTTCAAAGAAGCGGTCTGTAGGCACTGGTGGATCAATCTGGTTTATTATTTTCTTAGTTATAGTTAACACATTGATTCCTGGTGAGGTGACATTCTGGACATCTGGATGGTGCTGGGATGAGTTGTGAGGACCTGAATGGGAATCAGGAGAGGCCTAAAGAGGTCATGTAAAGATTCTATGGGGACAACAGGAGTCCTAATCTGTGGTTGCTATATGATAAATGCCATTCCATAGTCATTACTGGACTCTTATAGCCTAAATCCCCAAGATCTTTCTGAATCCTAGGAGCTACAAGCTTATGGCTGTGTAGTATCCCATCTCTTAACTTGGATAGTAATAGGGTTACAGAATATGGGTCTTGTGCAGGAACTATTAACAGAAGCTGATATTGTTATTAAGGACTCATTGTCAACATTCCAAGAAGGAGCCCAAGTTTCACATCCCCAAAATGGACACCAGAACTCATTTTGACTGGAGCAGCCTGAGTAGAGATAGCCAGACAAACATTGTAGATTTTCTTTGAAATTTTCCTAAGAGACATTTAGTTAAGGCTAGAGATTTGCATGCTTTTCTAGGGTGAGAACCAAGTTGGAAGGTTCCTCTATGATCAGATCTCCCAGTTATCTGATTGAATACTAGGTCTGGCATTAGATGACATAAATCAGTCATAAAGATTGGGGCTGCCTCGAAATCTGTTTGGAACACCTCAGATGTTAGCCATCCTGTCCAGAATTCTGTAAGTCTCCAAATAAAAGTAACAGGAGAAGGTATTGGGAGGTTCCCAAGAGTCTCAGAAACTAGACATGAGTAAATCAGAAGAGTCACAATAGCTTGAGAGTTCTTAGTCTTATCTTTAATAGGTCCTCAGGGTGTGCGAAGGCTCTCCACTAGGCATCCGAGTTGTCTGATCTTCATCAGGAACAGGCTTGAGATGAATGGTGAATCCATGTTCTGACACCATCAACTTTCACAGCAGTTGGGATAGTCAGGATCACTCTGTGGTCCAAGGGGCTCTTTGTGATGTCTCCAGACGAGGTCTGCCAGTTTATGGTTATGTAGCTTGGCATGTGGCAGCTCATAGATAGCTCTCAGAACTGGAAAAATGTTGTCCTGTACCACCTGGAGTACCTGGATAGACTTAAGAAACTTGTATTCAAACATCTTTGTAGTCAGAAGTTTTCCTGTGTCCAGCCCAGCTCCATGGTCCCTCAGCCACTTTCTAAAATAATCATTCAGAGGCTTAATATTATTAATATTGTATGGCCTATGGCAGGCTTATTGATAGCCAGCTCCTATAACTTAACCTATTTCTATTCATCTGTGTATCTCCACATGTTCCATGGCTTTACTGGTCTGCTGCATCTTGCTGCTCCTTCAGTGGTAGCTGGCCATGACTTCTGAAGGGGGCTTGGGAACCACATGAGGGGGCCTGCAAATGTGGATTTCATAGGGAGTGTTCCATCCCTGGAACAGGGCAGAGGATAGGAGAGCTGTTCAGTCATCTCCAGTGTCTAGGGTTAATTTAGCTAAGGTCTCTTTTAGGGTCTGATTCATTCTTTCTATCTGTCCTGAACTCTGGGGGTGGTATGCACAATGTAATTTCCAATTAGTCCCCAATATTTAACTAAATCTTGTGTTACCTTAGAGATGAAAGCTGGTCCATTGTCTGACCCTATTACAGAAGTGTGGTGATATATTATGTACCCTAATAAAATTTGTCTGAAGATCAGAGAGACAAAGGAACAAGCCACTGCCGTGTCTTACCTCTAGGACTCCTCAGCCTGAAAAGCCTCCAGTTCCTGTCTCCTCATGCCTTATATACCTTTCTCCACCCAGCCATTACTTCCTGGGATTAAAGGCACGTGTGCTTCCCAAGCAAAAGCATGAGATCGTGCCACCACTGCCTGGCTCTGTTTTTCTTCTAGACTGAATGAATCTCATGTAATCTAGTGTGGCTTTGAGATCCAAATGGATCTCTGCTTCCTGAGTGCTAGGATTAAAGCTATGTGCCACCACTGCCTGACATCTATGCTTAATCTAGTGGCTTGTTCTGTTCTCCAATCTTCTAGCAAATTTTAATAGGGTACACAATGTACCACATAGAAGAAAGTCCATATCCTGGGATTAATTCATTGATGATCTTCTTGACTACTGTGGATGCTGTCTCTTTTGTAGTGGAGAGGGCTTTTATCTAACCTGAAAAAGTACATATAAAGACTAGGAGATATTTATACCCATATTTGCCTGGTTTACCTTGGTGAAATCCACCTCCCAGTGGACTTCAGGGGAAGTTCCTTTTTCCTTCTTGCTTTGAGAGGGCTCTTTATTTTGTGGGTTAGTAGCCTGGCAGGGGAGGCATTCAGTAACACAGTCCTCCACTAACTGATTTATGTTGAAATTTTTGAATTTTGAGTGGCCTAGGAATTCTTTTAATTTTCTTTGGCATAAATGTGTCCTCCTGTGGATTTGGCAGATCAGGGACTTGGCCAGTGCAGTTGGCAGGATGAGTCTTTCATCTGTAGTGTATAGCCATCTGTTTTTAACCTGGGTGTTTGCCATGTTGGGCAGAATAATTTGGCATCTTGGACAACATATTGTCTGGTATTGTTATCAGTAAATTGGTGGTGGCCAGGGCAGCCTCCTTGGCTGCATGATCTGCTCTCTATTGCCCTGGGTTTCACAAAAGTTTCCTTTCTGATATCCTGGGAAATGGATGATGGCCAGTCTTTTGGGGAGCCAGAGAGTAGAAAATAAGTCTAGGATCTCTTGTTTATTATTAATAGTTTTCCCTTCAACAGTTAGCAGGCCTCTTTCTCTGTAGATGACAATGGACATGTGCTGTGGTGTAGACTTAAGTTTCTGTCCCACCCGGTCCCACAACTGTTCAGTCCCAAATAAACACACAGAGGCTTGTATTAATTATAAACTGTTTGGCCTATTGCTCAGTCTTATAACTAACTAGCTCTTACACTTAAATTAACCCATAATTCTTGTCTAGGTTTAGCCAGATGGCTTGGTACCTTTTCTCAGTCCAACATTCTCATCTTACTTCTTCTGCTTCTGGCTGGCAACTCCTTCTCTGCCTTTTCTTTTCCCAGCCTTCTCCTAGTCTGATCACCCCACCTACACTTCCTGCCTGGCTACTGGCCAATCAGTGTTTTATTAAACCAATAGGAGTGACAAATCTTTACAGTGTACAAGAACATTATCCCATGGCATTTCCCCTTTTTTTTTTCTTTTCAAAACAAAAACGCTGAATCTAATCTTTGTTTAGCTTTTTCCTGATCATTATTCATAACAATTTGTAACCAACATTTTAAACAAAGACAGACATCCATAACCCACCAAATAACCAAAGACCACTAACACCCCCCAACTCTTGGGAATGTGGGCATAGTTTTCTCCATACTGCTTCCTGTTGGCTATGGGCGAAGGCATCCCAGGAGTCCCTGAGAAAATTTTGAGGTAATGACCAAGTCCTCTGAAGACCGTCAGTAACTTTTGTTGATAGATATCACCTGTCAAGTTTCAGGAGGTCTCCCTTGACCATATCTAATCCATATTAACCTGGAACGAATCCACAACCTCTTGTTTCCTGTGGAAACAAAAGCAAAACCGTTTCTCCAAAGCAATGCATCTTTCAAGGACGCTGTAACCCACCCAGAGGAGCAAGATGTAATAGAATACAAGTAAAGCCACAAGACACATGGCGATACATAGATTAATAGAAATAGGTTAATTAAGAAGACTGAGCCATAGACCAAACAGTTTTATAACTAATATAAGTCTCTGAATAATTATTTTGTAAGTGGTTGTGGGACCACAAGTGGGAGAGATTTGTCTGGACTGCTGGGCTGGGTGGGACAGAGAAACTTCCACCTACACCATGGCAAAAGCATACAGTGGTCCGAATAAGCATTGATAGTTTTGTCTTTTCCTAATTGTCTTGGTTAGAGAAGTCAGTTCAGCCTTTTGCGCTGAGGTGAAAGAGGGCAAGTCCGTGGCCCAGATAGTCTCTGAGAAGGTCACTATTATCACCCCTGCATACCTGGTTCCTTCCTGGATGAAGCTGCTGCCATCCCTGAAGTATGTGAGGTCTGGATCCAGCCAGGGGATGTTAGTCAATTCTGGTCAGATTCCATGTACTTGCTGCAGTATCTCTGTGCAGTCATGGATGATGCCTGAATCTGGGTTAGGCAGCAAGGTCACTGGGTTGAGAGAAGTGCTTGGGAGGAGCCTAATGTGAGGGGGGTTGAGGAGCAAGGCCTGGTAGAGTGTCAACCAGGCCTTGGTCATCCACCAATCAGGGGTGTTATTGAGAATCCCCTGTATCAAGTGGGGAGTAGTTATGGTTAGAGGTTGCCCCAGAGTCAATTTGTCAGCATCCTTGACCAAGAGTGTTGTAGCTGTGATGATACAGAGGCAGCTGGGCCATCCAGAGGCCACAGGATCCAACCATTTGGATAAATAGACCACAGGCTGCTTCCAGGGTCCAAGGTACTGAGTCAGTACCCTCACTCATCTACAAATAGTTGAAGGGCTTATTTATCTAGCATATCAAGGTAGGGACCTTTAGCAGAGTTTTCCTTTATGGCTTTAAAAGCCCTTTCTTGAGCCTCCGTCTAGAGGAATGATTCCTCTGTCCCACAAGTGGCTTCATATAGTGGTTTGACCATTTTAGCAAATCCTGGTATCCAGAGTTGGCAGAATCCAACTCTAAGCCTAGAAATTCTCAGATTTGCATTCAGGTCTTAGGGGCTGGGATATCCAGGATAGTCTGCTTCCAGGCAGGTGAGTCATTTCTTACTTTTTTTTTTTTTAAAAAGAATGTATCCTAGGTACATGATTTCTGAGGTACAGATTTGGGCCTTTTTAGCTGATACCTTATATCCTAGATCATCTAAGTCTTGCAGTAAGTCTCCAGTTGCCTGTAAGCAAGAGTCCTGGTCCTTGGAAGCAATAAAGAGGTCATCTACATATTGAAGGAGGCTTACCTCAGGGTGTGAGGCCAACTGTTCCTTCATATCTCAATGGAGGACCTCATCAAAGATGGTTGGAGTTTTTGAATCCTTAGGGTAGACAGGTCCTGGGGAGCTGCCCACTGAAGCCCTGGTCTGGGTCATGCCATTTGAAGGCAAAGATGGGCTGGCTCTTGGCCTCCAGAATTAGGCTGAAGAAGGCATCTTTATGAACTAGGACTGAATAAACTTGGAGCTCTGGAGAGAGGGAGCTCAAGAGGGTATATGGGTTGGATATAACTGGATGAATATCTTCAACCCATTTGTGAGTTTCCCTGAGGTCCTGCACTGGATGATAATCACCAGCAGAAGTAGGGTGTTCCATGGTATTGCAGTCTGGGGAGGCCAGCTCCCGAGGACTGCTCCACGATTGTGAATAGAAGACCTCGGAGTAGCGAGGGCTTAGGAAACTTTTTTAAGGTATTTAGAAATAACTTTCTATCTGACAGGTAAATAAGGAAGTACACCTGCTCTCTGAAGGTAACTTTCTCTTTTACTTCATCTTAAAAATGTTCTCTCACACTTTTCGTCTCCACACAGTTACAAATCTCCATACAGCCATAGCTATACATCTCATTTACATAGATCTCTCACCATATAACATTTTACACAGTTCCTTCACATTCTCATACAGCTCTTTACACAGTTCTTATGCATAGCAACAGCTCTTTCACACAGCTTTCTTTCTCACACATTCATTCACACACATGTATTTCTTCTATATCATTCATTCACTCTTTGCTCATTCATTCTCTCACATTTCCCTCACCTTCTCTAATGCTTCTTCTTCTTCTTCATCTCTCACTCAGCACACATACATTTCACTCACATTCTGTATAGCTTCCTTCTCTACATTGCCATTGCTGCTCTCATAGCCAAACTCTGGACAATATATGTTACATTTTCAGGGGTCTGACACAATCCCATAATACATGATATATCACACAGGTTTTCTCAGGCTAGGAAGGTCATGCTGACTGGTGAGTTGTGCTTGGCTAAGCACGTAGCCCTTTCCCAGACAGAGAGTGACATTGAAATTCAGGACTTACAATAGCAGTAGCAGACTGAACCTTGAGTAGTAGGGGTATGTGCAGAAAGAAAATTGCAGGAAGTTATGTCTACCAAAGTTGTTTCAGTTCTGACCTTGATTCATCAACAAACAACATCTGGGATCTTGTCTTCATGTATTTTCTGCAGGGGCAGCTTAGTCTGTTTTGAATTTGTTCTAAAGTCTAAAATTAGCTGTTTTTTGAGACTGAGAATACTGTAACTTTCTTAAGTTATTAAAGAAAAATATTCTGGTATTATTTCTATTTATCAGAATTATACAGCTGAAACAGAAATCATCTTCCTGACCATTCACAGCTAAGTGTGCCCAAAGATATAACACATTACCAATGAGTTGTGGAAGGAACCCCACAGCTGTTCTTTTTAGGGAGTACAGTGGTGGCACATGAGAAAGTTGCAGAGAGAAAACAACCATTTTCCACAGCCAGTGACCCCATGGCCTTGCCAGGTGGGGCTCCCCAACAGGAAGTTATACATCTGGTGAGTCGACTTGTCAAACACTAGATGTCACCTTCTGTATACCCCCACAGCCCTTAGCACCATGGAGATTGGCAAGGCACTAGAATTCCATGCTCCAGGAGCTGGTTGATATTCTTAGTGATGCCCAATTTGACTTCCAGAGTCATTGGGTACTGCCTTACCCAGATTGGTTGGGCACTTGCTTCTAAGATAACTGAGACTGGGGGCTGCTGGATTGCTAGCTCTGGGAGGTTGGTCTCTGTCCATACTCCAGGGATGGAATGTTGGAGTTTGAGCATCAAAGGAGACACACCTAAAGTAAGCATCTGTGGAAAAAGCCTGTATTATTCTTCTAGGTCCAGACATAAGGCATAGACTTCACGTCATGGGTAGATTATCACCCTTTTCCCAGTAAAATGAATTTGAACTTTCATCTTGGTCAACAAGTGTCTTCCCAAGAGGGGGTAGGGGCATTTGGGGATAACCATGAAGAAGCATGTAACTTTTTCCTTTCCAAGTCCACAGTTTGTTTTGTGGTCCATGGATGTAGGGCTGTCCCTGTAGTCCCTTGAATGATGTTGGTTTGTTTGATAGAGGCCCTAGTGGGGTTTTTAACATGGAATGGTGAGTTCTGGGTCCACTAGGAAGTCAGCAGTTTGCCACTCCACTTGTATGGTTACCTAGGGCTCGTGGAAGGGCCTCAAGCCTCATCCCGTTCAGTCATTTAGGCCTGCCAGTTTGAGGACCTTTTGACCATTTTAAGGTCTTTTTTTTTGTCCTTTCTTTCTCTGGGGACATTCCCTCTCCCAGTGGCCCATTTCCTCGTAGTATGCACATTGATTCTTTTTGAGAGAGGGTGCTTAAGGTTCTCGTTATATCCTTGCCCATTGTTTATTTGGGACAGCTGTTGGTCCCTGGGTTCAGTGTACCACCAGCTCCTGTCTCCTGCCCATAAGAACTTAGCCAACCCTTAATGTTTGTCTATCTTTGGGTGCTCCTCTGTTACTATAAACTTTGGTGGCTGTAGTTACTAATTCAGACAAATTTTTGCCTTTGAATCCATCAAGCCACTGGTTTGCCCTTAATATCTGGAGCTGCTTGGTTAGTGAAAGCCTGATTGATTGCCATCTGATTCTCTGGTACCTCAGGATCCAATGGAGTGTAGGAACAATAGGTGTTCAACAGGCGTTCAAGAAATGCACCCCGTGGTTCATTCTTCTTCTGTATCACCTGACTCACCTTTGACAAATTTGTGAGCTGTGTAGCAGCTGCTCAGAGACCCCCCACAAGAATCTGGCGATAGACCTTCAGCTGCTCCCTGCCTTCAGCTGTGTTTTAGTCCCATCCCTTGTCAGGTCAGTAAGTGGGGAAGGTAGTATTAATAGTTGCCTCGTCCTCCATGGGGCGACCACTTTGCCCTGGGGCCAACCTGCAACATTCTCATCAGATTCTGTCTCTTTCCTCAGTGGTAAATAGAACCTGGAGGAGCTGTTGGCAGTTATCCCAAGTCGGATGATGAGTGAACAAAACAGAATCAAGAAGAACTATTAGCACTTGTGGCTTCTCAGTAAAAGAGGGAGTTTGGAGCTTACAGCTGTATAGGTCACTAGTAGCAAAGAGAAAATAGGCTAGGCAAGGTTTACTCTCCACACTGGGTGGCCCCCTGGTGCGGAGGGGAAGAGCAGTAGAGGTCTAACCTATTTTCTCTTTGTGGTTTTCCTGAGGGAGTATGGAGGCGTCTTGGCCCAGGTGGTGAATGGAAAGAGGGAGGGGAGAAAGAGGGGCTCCGGGAAGGGCAGAAGGTTTAGGAGAAGGTAAAGTAATAGGGAAGCCAGTAGCCATGCTGTTCCCCATTTCAGAGGAATTCCCCACTTGCCTATGGGGTCAGGGGTTATAAGGGGGTGGAGAGTCATCCAGCTCAGGATTAGAAGGGGAAGGCAAGTCTGCAGGAGTGCTGGAAAGGTTAGGCTTTCCTTTTGATTTCTTCGGTTGGATGGGAAGAATGGCAGTCTCATTCTCTGAGGAAAGAATCAGGGGTTTTAGCCAGGATGGGGTTTGACTAGGAGATAGCACCAGGCCACGATGTAGGGGACCTGGTCTGGATAGCCTGGATGGCTAAAAATGATGTCCTGCACCCTAAGAATAAGTTTAAGATCAAAGGAACCTTCAGGAGGCCATGCATCTTAGAAGGCTGGCAACTCTAGTGAAAAAAAGACTCTAAGTTGCCTAGGTTTCACATGGGCAGCGGAGACTGCTGCTGCATCCCCGAAGTCCTAAAAATGAGGAAGTACAAGGTCCAAGGGGGCCTAAGGTTTAGAGGAAGCTTGGCCCATGGTGGGAATTAATTCACAAGCAAGTACAGTGAGGAGGCCAAAAGTAAACAAGACAACAAGTAAACGAAAGCTGGGGGACAAAAACCCAGCAGACACAGACAGAAGAATGCTGCACAATGAGCCCTATGGTCTGGACCAGTCCCAAAGGGCCACAAATGAACAACCCAACGGCCAGAGGCAGGGTTGAGGCCTCCCTCATTCCCCTCTGGATCAGAAGTCAACGGCATGTGCTCCTGCTCTTTATTGCCTGGACACCAGATACAGAAACCAGAGAAAAACTTACCAATCAGCCAGAACCAGAATAGAATCGCCAGAGACTAGGGTGTCCTTGCAGAATCCTGCAATCCCAGATGATCTCCCAAAATGTTGGGTCCTAGGGTTGAGCAAATAATGGGGGCCAGACCACTGAAGTTCATTAACCAGAAGCAAGGGTACCAAAACTTCTAGCTAGCTAGGGCCACAGGCAGAATTTGGGATTCTGATACTGTGACCATGAGAAGGTTCCACAAGTGTTTTTTTTTTTTATAGTAAAAGACCACACAGCAGGTGGGAAATTAAAGGGATTTTACAGTCTTGAGGAAAGTCAGAGGAATTTTTACAATCTTGAGTTGGGGCCTTTAGACACAGTACATTCTGGGATCTACAACTTTTGATTACAGGGTTTTGGTGAAAGCCCGAGGCTGTCTTGACACAGCTGCTTTCCCCCACAACTGAAAGGAATGTAAGGCCAAGGGCCATGTAAAAGCAACTCTTAAAGGTTAACCTTTGTCTAAAGCAGCTGTCAGCTCCAAATCCCATAGAATATGTGTGTAGGCTACAGGTGTCACGATGCAGCAGGCAGGGCCTTGGGAGAGTTGGGAGCCAAGGTGCCCCATGGCGGGTGAGGCAGACAAGCCATGTAGACGTTGTGGTGGGCTGCAGAGTGGCACGTTGCAAAGTCACTCACACCCCAGGCACAGCATTCACATGCAAAGAGTTTATTACAGAAAAATAGAGAGAAGAAGAGAGGAAAAGAGGGACAGAAGAGAGAGGGAGGGAAGGGGAAGCGGAGATGTGCACACCTCATGGTGGAGAAGGGAGGAAGGGAGGACACAGAGAAAGTGGAAGGGAGGGGTTTTCTTTTTTAAAGGGGACTTTACGTCAGGATGCAGGGCGGGTCCCCAAGGGGCGGGCCAGAATACCAACAATAGGCATACAATTTTTCATGTTCCTGGGCTCTTCACCATCTTAAGTCAAATCAGGTATTTATTTGCTACTCCCACGAGTTCTGTGCCACCATTGCCTTAGCATATTTTACCGGCAGGAGAGAGTGTAGGTCAAAGGTTTGTGGCTGGGTTGGTGTTTACATTTCTCTTTTGGTAGCCTGCAGAGTATCTACCCACACCAAAGGCACTAGAAATGTAAGGATGAAGGCTCCATGTAGGCACCAGCTTGACTTCTCCATCTTTGAGTTGTGAAGGTGTTGTCCTTGGCAATGGAGCCCTATAGTCTGTTTTCAGAGAGCAACCCATTGTCTTCGCAACAGCTTGGGCGTTTTGAGGATTTCCCTAGGACCCCCTTGGCCAACAACTCAATTGAATGCCACCCAGTCCTGTTATTGGAAGCCTCATTTGGTGACAACAGATAGCCAGTTGACACTCTATACCCCCCATTATTAGGAGACCTCATTAGGATCATCATCCTCATCATCCTTCATGTATTTTAGGAAGTTTCCACTGCACTAGGTTTCTATATCATCTCTCAAATGCCCCTCAATTCCAGCTGGCTCTCCTTGAATTCCCTCCCTCAACCCTATCTCTCCTCCCCCTCCCTACCCAATCCTCCTGTTCCCATCCTCAACCACCCCCAATCCACCCATAAAATCTACTATTAGCTGCCTTTAAGTAAATGATAACCAAGTTACAATCCATAGACCCAGAGATATTAGGTATAGAGGAAGCATCTGGGGTAGAGAGAATGACACGTGGATCTCCCTAGGAGACTGACCTTGATTTTCAATTTGACAGGATTTAGAAACACCTAGAAAGCAAATACCCAAGAGTGTGTTTCCAAAAGAGGTTTAACTGAGGTAGGAAGACCCACACAGGATTTAAGTCATGGCATTCATCTCCCTCTGCTTTCTGAATACAGAGAGTATGTGACCAGCTGTCTCACATCCCAGCTGTCATGCCTTTACCACCATGCTGGACCACGCCTTCAAACCACAAGTTGAACCAGTCCTCTCTCTCTTATTGGGTCTTTTGTCCAGCATCTTGCTACAATACTGGGAAAAGCATCTGGTGTCAATAGTAACTCTAACTATTACTATTTTAAATAAGGTTCTTCTATGTTAAAAGACCAGCATAGCTTCTAGTACATGCTGTTGTTTCTGAGCTGACTGGCTGGTTATCTCTAACCTAATCAACAGAAAACATAAAAGGCAGGGTCTTAGGTAGCCCAGGTTGGCCACAAATTCACTATGTAGAAAAGGGAGATCTTGAATTTCTGATCCTCCTGCCTCCACCTCTTAAGGTATTACAGGCATGTACCACCATCACTTCCTGATGTAGTGCTTGGGCCGAAACCCAGGTCTCCTGAATGCTAGGAAACTGAGCTATGTCCCTAGCCCATGATTTGCTCTTAACTGACAAACACATGTTTCCTTTTATAACTCAGTAGAGGATGGCAAGTTTTTGGTGCCATGGTTTAGTCTGCAGAGACTTTTTATCCTCTCATGATATATGAGGTATCGGTCTGGTCCACCACACGTATATAATATATAATATATATATAATATATAATACTCACAGGACCCGGAGGAGAGGGAGAGTAGGCTGTGCAAAGATTCTTCTACGGGAAGAAGTGAGCTGCTGTGCTGCTATCAGCCACACCAGGGATAGAAATGAGAGAGTTCATAAGAAAGCTTCCTCACAGGGGCAGGAAGAAGAATAAAAACAATAAAAAACAAAGCATTTGCCATCTTTCCTAGAAGGCTTGGCCTAAGACAAATACCTCCGTCATTTCCTTCCCTCCTTCCTGTTCCTTCTTCCCTGCTCTCCTCCTTCCTTGTCTTTCTAGTTAGCCTCCTTGCCTTTCATCAAGACTAAAATTTGAGCCAGATCATAGGACTTAATGTTTGAAAGATTTATAACAAATAATAGGGAAGAGATGGAGGATGGATGGATGGATGGATGGATGGATGGATGGATGGATGGATTGTCAGACACACCGGTAGGCATAGTCCCATAGTGAGACAATACCTTTGTCCCATATGAGTAGTCACTCCTGCATTGTTGAGGATATTTTCTAATCAAGTATTCCCAAGCTACTTTGAGGCATGCTCACTGATTTCAGAAATCAAGTTACAGTGATATCAGGGCTTGAAGCCATGTGTAGGCTCAGAAATGTCTGTTCTCTCAGATACTAACCAAGGCATCTGGGTGCTGTTTCTACTGAGTATCCTGTTTGCCCATAGCAGCCCAGTCCTGAAGCCTGGGTGTAGTACCACACTTTGAGGAACAGCCAGAAATTCTGCGGTATGTATTTGTGCTCAAAGGAAAAGATACGGTCTTCATTGATTTGTATTCCCTGTGTCCTATACTTCTGTCAGCCCTGACATCTCTGGAACTTACTGAATAACTATTCAAGACTATGCCTCCTACTCTAGAATCTGTTCTGATCAGGAAACCACTGAGAGCGAAAGGAGTAATACAGAGTCATAACCAAGTGCTTTGGAGGAAATGGTGAAAAACAGCAGAAATTTAGTTTCTCAAAATTCTGTATGCAAACCAAGTCTTTGGAAAACATCTTCCAACATCCTAACTTTATAGTTATCTACAAGCTTTTGGATTCTTCCTGTATCTCTTTCACAGGTCCATCTTCTCTGAGAGTTTGTGGATTTCTTCATTGGATTTCTGACTATCCTAATCACATTGATCATACTGAAAAGACTTTGTTTCTGAATGAGGTCACAGTTATAGACAGTGTGAGGGAATTAGGACTTCAGCATCTTTGGTGGCCCTATCATTTCAGAACTCAGGAAGCTGAGGCAGGAGAAACATCTGAGTCCAGTAGTCTTAAACCAACCTTGGCAACATAATGAGGCAATCATTTCTTAAGAGAAAAAAATAAAAGACAATTCATCCCACAACAAAGCCTGGGAAGGAGGGTGTATCTGTAAAGATGATAGGGAAATTATAAGCCAAATGGTAAGCCAGATCACTGAATTCTATCATAGGTCTAATGGGGTTCATAAACAACTCCAGGGTGAGCTAATACATTTTCACAGGCAAGAGAGAAACTTCTGTTTGGTACACCGTGTACTAGAAATTGACAAATCAATATTATTTAAGATGTGTGGACAGAAACATTTTGTACACAATATTGCACACATCCTGCAGACTACACCTCATAAGAGTGGGGCATCTGCAAAATGTTGAAAGATGTCCATCTTCTTCTTGGGGCTGGGTCTTGGAGTGTGGTTCTGAAAGGTCCTCTGTGTCTGTTTTTGATTTCTGCCTCTAAATGATTGAACTGGTCTCACACCCACCTCACAAATGAGGGGTGGTCAGAGCCCATAGAACTACAGAGAGCTTGTGCTTCTTGGAGTTTGTAGACTAGGTCCTGGGAATGGTCTTCATGCCTGTTTGCTGTGTGTGGCAGAACTCCAAACATAACACCCTGGTATAATCTACTAACTAGATTGTGGGGAGGCAGTTAGTTCCCTTCTATGTATTAACTTCTAGCATTCTTAGAAGCTACTGGAAAACACCTAATTGTTGCCCATGAGCAAACTGCACTGGTCAGTTCTGTTCCATGGGAACACTGTAAACCACACAGCATCGATAGTCAGTCACAGGGACCTCCCGGTCTCTGAGCCCAACCTCTGTCCTTAATTCCCTTCTTTGCCTGGTCTGACCTTTGTTTCTGAGCTTACCCTGAACCAGATTTCCTACTTCTTCTGGATGTTTTGATCAATGCCTGAAGACTACACTGTCATCCCTTCCTTCCACTTCAGTGTCCTTCCAGATGTTGCCTCTGGGCACATCCTTGGCTCCAGGTGCTGCTGTTGAAATGTTGTCCTTACACCCAGTGGTCACCCAGGTCCCCAGAATTCTACCTGAGACTCATGCCTCAACTTTTCCACTCTGAACATTTAGATTTATTTTTTCTCTCAACAGAGCCTCAGGGACCAGTCAGTCTCCTCAATGCCCATTTGAGCAACTAGATATCCATATCAGCACTGCAGCACGACACCTATTTTCTTGTGTTTCAGCTTGCATGGAGAAAACCAAGAGGCTCTGTCCAAGCATGCACGCTCCGGTCTAGCCCTCACCCTCATCCATTCAACTGCAGAAGTCCACACTTCCATGCTTTGACTTTGCCCTCCTTGGAATTTGTAAACAAACAGAGTTGGAGATAGTAGAAAAGAGCCTACTGCAGCAAAACCAACATTGGGTTCTCCTGGAAAAGTTCAATGTAAGAATGACTTAGCAAAATCTTTGTTTTTCTAGTTTATGGCCACCTCCTCCTCTCCTTCCTCCTCTTTTCTTCTTCTGTTTGTAGCAGTGACCATGATATAGCACATTCACAGTTTTAAGTTAGTGTCCTTGATAAAATATCAGCAAAATATCAATCTTATTTAAATCAGGATTTTTTCCCCTCTTTCTTCTTGTTTCTCTCTTTTGAGACATAGTCATTACAGCCCAGAATAGTCTATGACTCAATATATAGCCAAGGATGACTTTGAACTTCCAATTTTCTTGCCTCCACATCTGAAGTGCTAAGGATTACAAGCATGGACCATCATGCCCAGTTTTTATGATCCTGGGAATCAAACCCAGGACTTTATGAATGCTAGACAAGCACTCCACAAACGGAACTACATCCCTAGTTCCCTAGAGGAGGCAATTTCAAATATTCAGCTGGGGTTGGTTTCAAATACATAAACTGTAGTAGAAAATAGGAAGAGCATTGCCTGCTGCTCCCACTACCATGCTTTGCCATCATGATGGACCATCCTGCCAAGTCACAACAAAGTCACCTTCCTTCTCTAAGCTGCTTCGGTCAGATGCTTTGTCACCACAACAGGAAACGTAACTACCACTTCTTCTATTCGGAGCTGGACCAAGGACAACAAAGCTTTCCTCAAGTGTCTAGATGCCATCACAGCACACCTGAGGGATGTGCCCAGTGTCAGCAGCTGTCTGTTGGCCCCAGGAGGAGAGCCAATGTTTGAGTATAGATGCTTCTGCCCACGACACCTTTGGGAGCTTGGGGACAAAGCAAGAGTTCCCTGGTTTAACTGATGGGAGCTGGGCCAAGATAGCTACCTGGTTTCCTTGGCCTTACCACCAAGGGGATACAACTTAAAAAACAAATCCTTCTTAGCTATATGAGGCTTGAGTCCCTGGCTTGCTTTCTTCTCTCTCAGTTTCATTTTCTGTCTCTACAGGGAAACCCATGGCTCTGTGGCAATAGGGTTCTAAGACTGGGGAAGCAGCTCTAAGAAGGCTGCGAGGGAACATGTCTCTATGGCTGGTCCTGACACAATCCCTACAGGAAAGCCAGAGATGAGGATGTGAATGAGGTTAGCTTACCAGGAGATTCAGCTGTAGCTGTCAATTCCTTTGTATTTGAATCTGAACTCCAGGGAGAATACTGGAGAGTCTCCTTGTCACAGGTGTCTAACCCTAAAGTGTTTTTCTGCCATCAAACTGGAGGCCTTTCTTCTCCTCTGCTCTTTCCTCCTCTTCCTCTTCTTCTTTTGAATCAGGCAGGCCTTGAACTCAGTGTGTAGAGGATGACCTTCAGTGTCTGAACCTCCTGTCTCTATTCCTGAGGGCTGATATTACAGGCATGGGCCACCAGGCCCTGTTTATGGATGGGACCCCGGACTCCATGCAGGTTAGACAAGCACTCGACTGACTGACTTGTTACAACAGCCCCTGGGCCATTCTTGACAAGACTTTTCTCGTTTTCTCTCTAGCCTAGGTCTTGAATAGGAGACTTTGACCCATACTTCTCCCTTCTCCTTAAGTTCCTGGAGCACGTGGTCTGTTTATTCCCTTTGCAAGTCCTTACATTGTCATCTCTCACCACATCCTTCTCACTTGGTGTGCCATGTTCAGTGTGAAGGATACAAGGAAACCCTAACCCCAGTCCCTGTGATCCAGATGACACTGGTGGATAAACCTACATGGTGTTGGTGACATTCACTGACTGACCTGGCTAGACAGTTTTTGCTTAGGCTTAATTTGGTTTGGTTTTTCTCTTAAGGCCAATGCTTTGATGGAATGCTACGAGACATTATCAACCCTATTCTCAGTGAAGTAATCCCCAACAAGGATTCAAAATCTCTACAAACACGCACCCATACTACAACTCAAGCAACAATCTAAGACCTAACAAAAATTAGCTCATGGGCTGTAGAATGTTTGCCTCAAATGAACAAGGTCTTGGGTTTAGTCCCCAACATTGCAAAAGTAAAACATGTAAAAAGGTTGCTTTGGTGGGCTGATTGCCCTTCCTTACAGCTCCAGAAGCAGAAACCTCACCCACTCTCACCCACCACCCCCAGGAAGTGCCTGAGACTGAATTTACTTAGCCAAATGAACCAAACATTCCAGCAGTATCATGATGAAACTCACACAGTGTTCTCTGAAGCCTCCACCACTGCCCAGTTGTGCAAAATTCAAGAGCAGGAGAATCCTGGGAGCTCAGAGATGCTCTGGCTTGGAGGACACTGTTAGCTTGACCTTGGCTGAGCTAATTAAGTTTTCTCTCATCTTCAGACACAAACCCAGATATGCTTCATTACATTGGTTTGAGAACAAAATATGCTGACACTTGAACTTAAAAATCTGTTTTCTTCTAAACACCTAAATCATTAATCTGTACTTTTAAGACTAATGGGTACTGGAGTGCTAAACCCTATCTCAAAGGTTAATATTAAACACTTGTATTGCTTTTGCCCTCTTATATGTTGAGCAACTTCTAAGAAACTGTTCATGTGTTGACTTACAAATGCAAGCAGAGCACTGGAAGACCAGCCAAACAACAATCGTTATCAACAATAAACATAGAAAGCAGGCAAGGACTGAGGCGCTTCCTTCCCTAACAGAAAACCCTTATCATGGGACTTCAGTAATCCCATTACAGGTAATCTCTGCTAATCATTCACTATTGCATCATTCACTATTGTGTGACTTCTGCTCCTTTGGTTATTTTGAATCGAGTTTCAATTCTTTGAGGTCAAATGGGCTAGCCAATGAGGTGAATGATTTACCTTTTTGTTATCCCTTCAGGCATCACTGCCCTTTAAGGTTTAAGGTCTAGAAAACAAAGTAATACATACTTCTTGTTTTCAGAATTTGAAATTCCATTGGGAGGAAAAGACAGTTTACAAGAAAAGCAAGCATGTTGGAGCTGAGAAGGTGGTCCAGTCAGTTAAATACATGCGATCTGAGTTTGATGCCCAATATCTATGTATTAGCGATGTGCGGGCAGTGCAGGCCAGTCATCTCAACACTGGGGAGATGGAGCCAGGAGGATCCCTGGGGTGTGCTGGTTAACCAGTGTAGAAGAATCAGTGAATTTCAGATTCAGTGAGAGACCCTATCCCCCAAAAAAAAAAACAGCATGGAAAGTGAGTGATTGAGGGACACACCTGGCCTCCACATTGATTTACACACAGACACATAAACGTGTTGAATACCAAGGGCTTGAAGAGACAGATGAGCAGAATAATTTGCATGAAGAAGCTCTCAGCTCTTAGTGTAGGAGACAAATAAAGCCAGAAGGAGGACCTGTTTCCTCTAGTCCAAGCACAGAGGCAGTCATCTCAGCTCCATATGTCTAACAGAACATGTGACCGACCACACACTCCACTAACTGAAGACCCAGTGTGCTCCTGCTTACTAGGGCATCTTCACACACTGTCCTGGCAGCTCCTGCTGAAGTGTGTAAGAAGCCTGAGGTCTCAGTATCACTCAGTGCATGTGAATGGTTTGAAATATAGAGTCAGGTTTTCCTGGACTGAGTACTGACTGATGGTACCAAACATCAGAATGAAGCAAAGAAGGACTCTTGAAATCCACTCTAAAGATCTGGGAAGAGATCTCAGCTGGTAGAGTACTTCTGATGCAAGCATAAGAACCCGAATTCTAGCCTGAGCATCCTCATAAAAGCCAGGTATGTGTGCTAATCCCTGAGAAAGGAGAGAAGGAGGACTCCTAATTCTGATAGCCAGCCAGCCTAATCAGCTATACTGTCTTAGAAACGGGGTAGATGGCTCCGCGGGAATGACAGTGTAGGCTGACCTCTGACCTCTACAGCATATGCACTTGTCCCCTACACACACTTAAGATGGAAACTAAAATTGATCATCAAGTCTGGAATATATAAATATATAAGTATAAATAAAATCAGTCATCAGGCTGGAATATAGTGATAGCCTATTAGCAAATGAAAAAATGGTATACAGAAAGTCTATGGTATGTAGCGAACAATGGGTATCTAAATTATGGTCATAGTTCCTTAAAATGAAGTGCTTCTTGTAGACAAGGCTTTGGGACATCCAACATCCAACATCTGCTCCAGTTAACATTTATGATGGAAACGATGATCCAAAAATCACAAGAATGGTTGGTGCTTCTCACTACCTTCAAAGAACCTTACACAAAAAAGGAAAAACAACAACAACAAAAACCAACCACCATGTTGTAAAACAGCGGGAGAGAGGCTTCGGTGGGTGGAGCCAAGGTGCCTCATGGCGGGTGAGGAAGACATGCCATGCAGACAAGGCAGGCAGCAGACAAGGAGGCACAGCGGGAATTCACTCACACCGTGCAGACATGGCACCCATGTGGAAAGTTTTATTAAGAGAGAAATGGAGAGGGGAAGAAAGAGAAAACAGGCAGGGTCTGAGGAGAGGAGAAGATGAAAAAGAGAAAAAGGAAGGAGGAGGTGTGTGCTACCTCATGGCAAGAGAGGAAGGAAGAGAGAGAGAAGGGGAGGGGTTTTCTTTTAAAGAGGACTTTATGTGAGATGACATTGTCAGGGCGCTGGGCGGGCCAGGGGTGGGTCTGAATGCTAACACTTGTGGCTTTAATTAATAACGCAGGGCAGTCCAGAAACCAGTAAACTACAGTTGTCCTAAAAGAACCTGGTTTCTTTTAGCCATGGGATTGATAAAGTCCCAAATTTGGGGATTTGGGTTGCAGTATTGCAAGACAAGCTGCTTTAGAAGCTTCTCCTTTTCTTACAGGGGTGTGAACTGGGAAGTGGAACCATGAGAACATGGGGACATATGTGTGGATTGAGATGAATACAACAATCTTCAAACTCCAAGGCTTTCTCTCTCTCTCTCTCTCTCTCTCTCTCTCTCTCTCTCTCTCTCTCTCCTCTCAGATCTGAGAAGACAAGGCTCTTTCTCTTGACTGAAGACTCATCACCTGCTGTTTTACAGGTTTATGCTTTGAACCAGCAATTGAGATAAGGCCCTCCCACGGATGCAGGGGTGAATCTGTAGAGCACACAGTAACTCAACTCCTGTCATTCTAGACTCTGTAGTGCTGAATTTTGCTACCTTTAGCATCTGGGCTGACTTACAGGTCAGTCTTTATGTCTAAGAGAAGAACGATTCCACTGGGGAATCCATCAGTAGTTCCAAGGAAGCTGGCTATTGGCCATTTCTCTTGTCAATGAACAGATTACGACAAAGGAAACTTGAATATTAATATTACTAACTTGAATAACCCAATGATTAGGGGAAACAGGTTGTCACTACACAGAGTAACAAAGACAGACCAAGTCAAACAGAGCTCAGTTCTCGGGAGTGACTCTTCAAGTCTAGTACCTCCAGGTCTAGTACCAGTATTTTTAAAAATGACTGCATCAAGCCAACGAAGGCTGGATAAACAAGGACTCTGATCCTTCTTGCATGGAGATGTTGGTCACTCTTTTAGGTAAACAGTTGTGCTTGCCAAGTATCCTGGAGAAGATCAAAGGGGAAATGGAAAAGGGAGTAGAAAAAATTCAACTACAGCCTGATTGTGCTGCATCATAGAAATGAGGATTATGGGAGAGGAATCATTTCTACTTTGAGTTATTATGACTTGTCTAATATCTATCTCTCTAATACAATACTCGAGATAATCAATGTGAAGAGGAATGGTTTATTTTAGTCAGGGTTCCAGAGGTGTCAGCTCATAGTGGACCGGTCCCATGATTTTTGAGACTGGGACAAAACAGTCTATTATGGTAAGAGTACATGGCAGAGCAAGCTGCTCACCTCACAGCAGTCAGAAAGCAGAGAGAAAGGGAAAGAGAGGCAGAAAGGAGTTAAAGCTGAGAGGCAGAAAGAGAGAAAGAAGGGTGTCTGGGTACCAGTGTCCCCTTCAAGGTCATGTATAGTGGTATTCTATTTGTACTGAAATGTGATTTTATTTGTATATTAATAAATAAAGTTGCCTAGGGGTCAGAGCTATTAGCAAGCCATAGCGAAAGCCAGGGCGGTGGTGGTGCACGCCTTTAATCCCAGCACTTGGTAAGCAGAGCTAGGTAGATCTCTGTGTGTTCAAGGATACAGCTAGCATTGGTGACACACGCCCTTAATCTCAATACCAACCATAGAAGACCTGGAGGTCTGTACAGAGAGGCCGTGACGAGACAGCCATGTGGTTGGGTTTACAACCAATGAGAAGGAAGAACCAGAACTCTTTATAAGTCAAACGCACAGGAAGTAGCTCCTTTTTCGGAGAGGTCTCTTGGCGAGAGAAGCTAGCTGGCGGAAAGTGGGTAAGGCTCCTAGCTCTGACCTCTTGGGCTTTCACCTTTACATTGGCTCTGTGTTTCTTGTTTAATAAGGCGGTCGGTTACATCTACAGTCATGTTCTGACTTCTTGTAAGCAGGTTCCACCATTTCCCAAGAGCCACCAGCAGAGGAGTAAGCCATAAACATTCAGGACATTCCAGATCCAAACTACAGCAGTATTCACTGTGTACATATGGTTAGCATTCTAGTTTATGTTTAAAGACGTCCACTTAGGATTAGACCTTTTATGACCGTCTTCTGTCTCTCTTTCCTCTCTCTCCAGGTCTCCTGTAGCCAAGGCTGGCCTCAAATTCTCTATGGAGCTGAAAACGCCTGTCAACAACTATTCATCCTCCTAAACACCCTACTACTTGTACCTCCGTCTCCAGAATCTTGAGATTACAGGGAGGTCCCAGCTTGCCCAGCTTATGTGGTGCTGGGAACTGAACCCAGACTTAGTACACACACACACACACACACACACACACACACCACATTTAGAATTATCCAGTTGAAGTTTGTTTAGATGATGCTAATCTTGATGGTAACATCACAACTTACCAGGAGCTGATGGGGCTAGACCTGCCTTTTGCTGTGTGCCAGGCTTCCCCAGGTGCTGGCTGTTGCTTCCGTGCCACAGAGCTTCCTCTCTGCCTGTCTCATCTAGCTCCTGTTGGCCTTGACCTCCACAGCGAACAGCAGTGTGTTCTTGTTAGTCTTCCTCGTGGTAGATTTGGTGATTAGGCGAACTTGACAACAAAGTAGCGGCCAGATTTCTTTCTCCTAGGGACTCGATTCCAAAATTATACAGGATCTGTCCAGAGCCACGAGGTCTTTGGCTGCCAGAATGTAGGTGACATGCAGGTCTTCTTTACTGGGGCTGTCGAAACCTCTAATGACTGTCTCCCTGATCTTCTTGACCTTTGGTTTAATCTTTGAGAAGGACAGGGATGTCCTATGCATTCAAAGCCATCTTGGTGAAAAGGGTGCTCTAAGGATTATAGATGATGCTTTAATTTATAATGCACACCTGTATAAAGAACTAGAAAACAGTTTACATGAATCGGTGATGTGCTGGTTTCCGGTAAATAAATTCAGAGTTTTTATTTCAACATCAAGATGAATAAGTTCAGAAGTGGTGTTGTGCCAAGAGCATTGAGTGCAATTGTGAATATACTTAGTGACACTAAACCAGCTCAGTAAAATGGTGAATTTTATTTTAAGTGCATTTTACTACAATGTTTCTAATGAACAAAACTATTCTTACTGAAGGATCCCCCACCGCCCCGCCCCGTTTCCCATTGTGCTGCTCTCTAATACTTGCATCAACAAGCTTCAGGTATGTAGAGACAGGACAAACTCCAAATATGCCTCCCAAAGGACAGGGTTGGGAGTATTACGAGATTAAAAAACAGGTGGCTAGCTGTGGTGATACATACGTATAATCTCGACACTTGGGAGGCTGAGGTGAAGGCTGAGGCAGAGGACCATAAGTTTGAGCCCAGCCTGAGCTATATAGTGAAACCCTGTCTCCAAACACAGAATCTGGGGGGTTGTAGTTTACTGGTATAGCACGTGACTACCATGTACAAGGCTCTGGGTTCAATCCCTAGCACAGCAAGCAGAAAGGTGATCTCAGGCATGAAGAAAGATGAAGGTTAGGGGTGGGGAGGGGGTGACACAATTGTCGGTCTGCACACGTAACTCAAGCTGCATGGCTCTTCACAGGAAGCGTTTTCAGAAAATGGAGGCATTGCAGAGACCCAAGAGTGAAGACCTCCTGCATCAAAAGTCACCCCCAGGGCATCTACCCGTGCCCCAGTGAAGAGTCGGTGGTTGCGGCCAGTTTGATAGACAAAGGCAGCCTCGAAGGTCTTGGAAAACAATTTGGGCACCATCACCACTGTGTCCCCTGTGTCAAAGGATGTCTCCAGCAGAAGTGGAGGTACCCTGCCAAGCTGTGTGGCCTCTAAACCTACTAACAAAAGCAGGTAGCCGATAGCCCTGGCAGGAGAGGGTCTGTTCATGCCTCTCTCCATTGTCATTGTAGAGACCAGAGGTCCCTGCACGCACAAGAGGGTATAGAGTAGCCACAGGAGCAGGAATGCACTTGGTCGTCCATGTTGCCTGCCCCAAACATACCCTTTAGTAGGCTCTAGACTCCTGGGGCCAGGACTCTCTAGAGTACATATCCCAGATGAGCTTGCTGGTTTGCTTCCTGGGTGTTTTGTTCGTCAGCAGGGTGCACCACAGAAAGACTACAGAAGGCTCCAGGGGGGAAATGGAGAATTCACTCTGGCGTCCGTCAGCCTTCCTCTGGCTTCTTGGGTCAAAGCCATTATCACCACCGTGCACCCTGCTAACACTAAGAGCAGCCAGCAGTTCCAGCCCAGGGGAGCTGACTCTTGGATTAGATCTCCTCAGGGGGTCTACGTAGCTCTTAGCCACCCCACGTCCCTTCTCCCGTGCTCTGGGCAGTGATTGTGTGGAAACCTGGCTGGTGGCTAAGTCACTGCCAAGCTCCAAGTTGCTCCATGCTGTGTGACAGTGGTTCTCAGGCTGAGTCTTGCCCCCGGTGAGTCTGTTTTGTGAACAATGCAGAGGCAGGATGACTCTACAGCTCTTTTGTACATGTAGACACCACCGCCCACCCAGCCCCGCCGTGAGCAAACTGATGAATAGCTTACTCCTGCAGATAAAAACGTATAGAGTGAGGGTCCGTAGGCACGAGGGCAGGATAGCTTTTAACACACCCTGCTGCCCCTTCATAAGATGGTTAATGCTCCTTCAAAATCAGTTTTTGTTGCAGCTTAAAATAATCCTCCCCCACCCCCGCAACCAGAATCGTATAAGGAACCACCCAAAATTGACAAGTAACTCTGACTCAGCTTTTTAGGTGACTTAGAATGAATTATCTGCAAGAAGCATTCTGTTGTTGTTTTGTTTTGTTTTGTTTTTACACGGGGCCCATGACCTCAAATTGCACATGTTGGGAAATGTTGCCATCTCCCTAGATGATGATCAGTTTTCACTGTAGAGTAGGTCTTAGTTTCCTTCATCAGACCTGCTATCTTAGTTCACAGAGCTCAGCTTTGCAAAGCCTGTGCGGTAGCTCTTAACCTGCTTCAGGAAACATTCTCTCAGGCTTTATCTCCTGGTGGTGCATTCCAACTTGCTATCCATGGGGGACGGGTGCCCATTGCATCTGAAGAGGACTGCTGATGAGAAGCCTGCTCCACTGAAAGCCATCACAATGCTCAGAATCTCAGTGACCAGATTAAATCTAGACACAGCCAACAAGGGAATCAGTACCTTGGAAAAGAAATAAGGGACTGGTCAGTTTATACCACAGAGAAATGAAGGAATGGAAAATAGTAAAGACGATAGACAGAAATGGAGGGTGGAACGTACATGTCATGAGAAAGCTTTGCAAGAACAGATGAACACATGTGTGCCTTTCCATGACATCAAAATTTATTGAGTAACAGTAAAAGTATGTTATGGCAGGTTAGTGGACGGACCTTAGTCTAGTATTCCCCATGTCCTTGGTAGCCCTGGCTAAGACCAGCACAGGCCCATTCATTCTAATCGGTTTTAATATTTAACCCACTTTTAATTGTGTGTGTGTCTGGGGGATGGGGTGGGGTTACAGAGTAGCTAAAAAGGGTTTAAAAGGCCACAGCAGAGTTCAAGAGGTTTCAGAGAGGCCTGATAGGCAAAAGCAGAAGTTGATGTAGATACAGAAACTGTCTTTGCAGAATAAGATAATAAACCAGCTAGAGGTCTAACTGCCACTATTGTCACTACCACCACCACCACAAACATCACCACCACCACCACAACCACCACCACCGCCATCACCCACCACCATCACCATCACCATCACCACCACCACCATCACCACCATCACCACCACCACCACCATCACCACCACCACCACCACCACCACCATCACCACCACCATCACCACCACTACCACCACCATCACCACCACCATCACCATCACCACCACTACCACCACCATCAACACCAATACCATCACCACCACTACTACCACCATCACCACCAACACCACCATCACCACCACCACCACCACCACCACCACCACCACCACCACCACCACCACCACCACCACCACCACCACCACCACCACCACCATCATCACCATAGGGTCAAACTGCATATCAGAGTTGAGTTCCAAGAGTGGGTTTCACTGGAGACTGAATGACAGCAGACAGATGGACAGCAAGTCCAGACAGATAAATGGACAGATGGGCAGATGGCAATTTAAGTAGGCTATATTAATGGGGGTGGGTCATGCTGAGCTGACCTCTTGGGTCAGTAGGGAGTTCCCTGACTGTAAGTGCCTTGACACACAAGGAGCTTGAGAATTTGGTGGGAACTTTGCTACCACAGTATCAAGTGCCCCTCTCTTTGTGGTCTAGGTGAGAAAAGGGCACCCTTCCTCAGTCTGATGTGTCCAGTGAGTTCTTGGGCCTGGCTTCCCTGATGTCATTTACTGTACTGTGTACATTCACAGTCCCATTTACTTTGTACATTTATAGTGTGGTACCCTTTCTGTTTCCAGGAATGTGTTAACTGTCAGCCTGGGTCAGCCTGGGTCTGCATGTGTGGGGCCCTTTCCACTTCCAGGAATGTGTTAGCTGTCAGCCTGGGTCTTTGGGGTGTGCAGGATAGATGGGTCTGTTCACCTGCCCACCAGATGTGCAGGCAGCCTCCATCTTCAGCATGGAGGCAAAAGCTACCCATAAAGGAGAGTCTCTCAGAGCAGGACACAACCTGATCACAGATGAAGAAAAGTAGGAGCATACATCTCAAATAAGATTTAAAAACTGGCAATAAGTTATGAAAAATAGAAAATATATGTACACATAGACTTTGGTGGCTTGTCTTTGTACAGTGCTGAGACCCGAACCCAGGGCCTCAAGCACACTGTGTGCAAGTCCTCTGTCACTGAGCTATGGCCCTCATCCTTTAGCATTTTCAAATATGATAAATACAAAATGCTGTGTATAGCATTGCCTTGCATATTTTATATATATATATATATATAATATTTACGTAACAGGTTCTTACATTTTAATTGCATAAAGTGCAATCTAAGTATGTTATTGCTAAGAAAATCAAACAAACTGAAACTTTTAAAGTGAATAAAAATGATATTTTAAGAAAAATATCATTCTACAGAAAAGTGAGAGCAACAGGGTTGAACACTGTAAACTGGATATTTGCTGTCTGCTCCATTCAGATGTTGAAGCCCTAACCCTCAGACTGACTATGTTCTGCAATACGGTCATTGTAGAAAAAAGGACCATAAAATGAGAACACAAAAAACTGGGCTCTGAAAACACCGTCTTCTGGACATAACAGAACTGCCTCACTCATGAACGCATTAACAGCTGCGGTTGCCAGCACCAGATCAAGCCAGTCAGCATTCCAGCATGGAGTCGGGAGGACTCCTATCCCTCACTGTGAACAGCTTCCTGGTGAGGGAAAGTCTGTCTTCCTTGGGATATACTTCCTGGAAGGTGGATCACATCCCACTAGACGACCTCACACCCAGAAGTACACATGGACAGCACAAACAAACAGATACAGAATTGGGGGCCATGTGGGTGACTCTGGGAGGAGTTACACGGAGGTATTGGGGATGAGAATGATCAAAACACATCATATGAAATTCTCAAAGAAATGAATAAAGTGTTTAAAAGCAGAAGTGGGCTCAGTTTGATGGAATGTACTTACAAGAGCTCTTCTTCCTTGTGAGCATGAGGCCAGTGCCATCCTCTCTCCCAACTCCCACCAAAAAGCCATCTGAAAACATTGAAAGAGAACAAGCTGTTGTCAAAGCAGAAGGAGGGACTCCAGAATCAACCGCGCTGACACACCCGGCCCAGATGTGGAATGAGAGGCCAGGCAAGTATCGTGACAGGCCCCTAGTAACTCAGTTCAGAACTAGGCCTCAGTTCACAAGCAAAGGGCAATCAGTCACCAAGGCCCTGACAATGGATGAGGAGAATTACACATATGCCTGGGCCAACTCCCCTTTCCCCTCTGGGACTGGTCCTGACTTGTCCAAGAATGGAAAAGCTATAGCCTTAGCATACCCCTGCTAGCCCTAACCAGTTAGAAACGTACTAATATGATTGCCACTTGTGTAAGCCAATCCTGGTAGAATGGTCACACTGCTTTTAGAATTCCTTCAGCTGTGCTTAAAAGGAGGCTGCAAGCTTCTCTCAGGGTCACCATTTTGCCTTTTTGTTGGATGTGTGGCCCCAGTATACTGACTGGTACCTTTACTCTTGAGATAATAAACGCTCTTGATGATTGCATCAGGACTGGTGGTCTTTTATGGGACTTCTCATGGACCTAACACAGAAAACAGGTGATCTGTGGTTCAAGCTGCTCCATGCTGGGGACTTTGTTACAGCAGCCCAAGCTACCCAACACATTAATAATGGATAACATCTACTACATGATTAATAAAATAAAACATAGCTTTTTAAAATCACAGAGAGTTTAAACAACACCAAATTTGCACATAGTAATTTAGCATTGTGTAATCTGAAAGAACATGAAATCAAATGATCATTTGATAAATCAACAGTCATGAGAAATTTCACTATGATTAACTAATAATGTTAGATTAAATATAAAATCAATATAGATATAAAATCAGTAACTTTAGCCTGTCCCCTAGTATCCTGTGCCTGATTAAGTACAGATGAATCATTTTAATTATTTATTAATTTTTATTTGTGTGTGTGTGTGTGTGTGTGTGTGTGCACATGTGCATGTAAGTGTAAGCGCCCATGGAGCCCAGAAGAAAGCATCAAATCTACTGGAACTGGAGTTACAGAGGGTGCTGAGAACCAAGCGCAGACTGGAAGAGCAACACACACTTTTAAGTGCTGAGGTGTCTCTCCAGCCACCAGATGGATAATTTTACTGAATTTATAAAACTGTGTCATTTTTTTGACGCTTATGAGACAAAAGTTAAAAATGAAACTCAACTGTGCCATGTATTGTGGTGGATACATGAGCTGACTTGATTACGGGACCATTTGACAATTTATGCAGCTAGAAAGTCATCCTGGCCAAGCTGTGGTGGCCCACACCTTTAATCCCAGCACTTAGGAGACAGAGGTAGACCCATCTCTGAATTTGAGTCTAGCCTGATCTACAGAGCTAGTTCCAGAAAGGCCAAGGCTACACAGAGAAACCCTGTGTCAAAAAACAAAAAGAAAAAACAGGAAAGAAAAAAGGGGGGGAGGGTGGTCATGAAGTTTGGTAGCTAGGGAGGTGGGGGTGGACCTGGGAGGAATTGGGGTAGGTAGTGGTGAATATGGTCAAAATATTTTGTATGAAATTCTCCAAAAATTAATAAAAATATTTGCTGTGGAATGGTCTGTATGTCAAATTGCTCTGATTGGTCAATAAATAAAACACTGATTGGCCAGTGGCCAGGCAGGAAGTGTAGGCGGGACTAACAGAGAGGAGAATTGTGGGAAGTGAAAGGCTGAGGAGTCACTGCTAGCCGCCGCCATGACAAGCAGCATGTGAAGATGCCGGTAAGCCACGAGCCACGTGGCAAGGTATAGATTTATAAAAATGGATTAATTTAAGATGTAAGAACAGTTAGCAAGAAGCCTGCCATGGCCATACAGTTTGTAAGCAATATAAGTCTCTGTGTTTACATGGTTGGGTCTGAGCAGCTGTGGGACTGGCAGGTGACAGAGAATTGTCCTGACTGTGGGCCAGGCAGGAAAACTCTAGCTACAAATATTTTATCCTGTTTGTATACATATATAATTTTTATTTGTCAATTACACCAATAAAACAATCCCAAAGACATATAGATATATATTGGGAAACTAGAGCTGATTTTTTGAAAAATATAATAGCATAGACAAAAATCTGGCAAAATTAATTAATGAGAGAGAGAAAGAGATTGAGAGAGATTATTAAAATTTAAGGTGGAAAGAGAATTTTTTAAGGTTATAATAGAGAGAGATTAAAATTTAAGGTGGAAAGGGAATTTTTTAAGGTTATAACAGAACACTGAAAACAAATTGATGCTAATGAAACTCAACAATATATTTTAATGCAAAATAGAAAGCAGCTTTCTTACCTCAACAATTCAAAGGTGGTTTGCTAAAAATTACAGGAGGCTGGAGTGGGGTGGGCTCCATATTAAAGCATGGGCTTAGCATTCTGAAGGCCCTGGGGTCAAGCCCTGGCACTAAAATAAACAAGTAAACAACAGATTACAAGAAGTCATTGTTGGGGATTAAGCTTTTGTAATGAGATCCAACAGGAAGTCAAAATGGAGTTATTCCTGTTTATCAGGATTGGAGCCACAGTTTGAGTTCCACAGCAGGCCTGCCTTGAGGGGAATGATAATTTCCTTCGCCTTAACCACAGTGCTTTATATTAAAGAAAGGAAGAAAGCAGTATTAACTCTGATGACTTAACATTACACCTGTAGCTCAGTGCATCCCTCAGCCCTCATCAGAGAAGCTTCTTCCTGCAGTAGATGGCGATTTAAAAGTTGTCAGCGCACAGAGGATAAGGACCTGCAGGGTGCTTAGCCCTAAATGGGACATCTGTGCCCCACCCCTTCCCCAAGAATCCTCAAAGAAGAGCAAGCAGAAAGATTCTAAGACCCGAGATGGTGGATGACCACAAGGAAAGAGTGCTTTCTGATCGCAGAGGGTAGTTCATGTGAACACAGTGCTGTGACAGACCTGTTCAAGACCAAGCCAGGCATAACTTCAGCACCAAGAGGGTAAGTGGGCCCAAGTCCCACCTCTAACTGAGGAACCATTGTGGATTGACAAGTGCTGGGAGAGGCAGGGTGTAATCCCTGGTAGGTTGACCACACTGCAGGGGAGAGTCCACACCCAAGAGGATTTGAGCAGCACAAATCAGACTCAGCGGCTTGCAAGGTAAAGAAATGGGGGGTCATGAAGTTTGGTAGCTAGGGATGTGGGGGTGGATCTGGGAGGAATCAGGGTAGGGGTGAATATGGTCAAAATATTTTGTATGAAATTCTCAAAAAATTAATAAAAATATATTTTAGGAAGGAAAGGGAGGAGGGAGGAGGAGGGAGGAGGAAGGAAACATTAAGTAGCCTGATGTTGTCTGTCAGTTACTTTCAGCACTCTCTCTGTCTTCGCCTTATGAAGATGTAATTTGCAAGCGAACAGTATGATTTCTGGTATTGTCTCTCTTTCTCTAACTCTTCTCGCTCTCAGACTCTTTTCTGCTCCTGGAACATTTACTGTTTTTTAATAGGATGAAGAATTGCCTGATTCTAGAAACAAAGTAAGTCCAACTAAGATTAAAACTAGATGGAATTCTTGTCATTTCGTCTTTTGACTCAAATAATAATGTAATTACATTCCTGTTTATTGTAAAATAGAGATAGGTAAAGCTTCATATATCAATAGATTGTAAAATCACTGGGTTATAATCAATATCAACCCACAATTAAGTCTCCCAACCACCCAAAAACATAGACTACAATTAAGAAGAAAAAAATCCCTTAACCTATTAAAAGATTCCCTACAGGAAAAGTCCATCAAACATGAGAGCTGCTGGTTAAAATCAGGAGGCACCGTGGCAAAACCAGGAGCTGCTGGCATCCCAGGGTTCCTGTGCAGAGCCAAAGTCTCAGAGGTCTTTAACATAGAGAAGGCTTATTATTTCCTGAACACACACACACACACACACACACACACACACACACACACACACTGCATTGCTGAGACTGAACCACAAATACAATTTGATGAGAGAAAAAAAAATGGATCCAAAAGGAAATCGTGAGATTCAAGAAGCAGCAATGGTCAATTTGGAAATGCAAATTTTTAGAAATTTTGGAAATGTGTTGGGGTCACACTCATACTACAACTTCAATGCTTAGGGGAATTATTTCAGGGTTTTTTTTTTATTTGACAAATATTTGCTCATATTCTATGATCTAAAGTATTTATTATTTATTATGGATATTTTCAAACAAATATAGCTAGAAGTAGAGAGAGTAGGACCATAAACTGTTATGGTATGAACTTTAATATATATATATTTTGTCCATTTTGTTTTATTGTCCACTTTTGCTGGAGTGACTCATAATTCACCCAGATACGCACACCACACTGGCGTGAGAGTGGGGTCCAGATGACATCTCATACGGCCAGGCTGGCCTCAACAGACTGTGTGTTGAGGCTGGCCTTGAACTCCTGGCTTCCTGTCTCCACTTCCTGAATGCTGTGATTACAGATGTGAACCACTATACCCTTTCAATGTGGATCTCAGGAAACAACTGAAACACACATCATATCATTATCTCATCTAATAATCATTTTAACATCCTGGTGCTAAGATGGGTAGAGACTGCTTGTATCTGTCTGCCTTACTCCCCACCTATCTTCAATGCTGTATTTCTGGGAAAATTCTTTATTTTTAAATATCCAGGAAAACAACTTCAGTCTTATTTTGATACCCCTCCTTTTGTCATTACTGGACAATAATTTAATCAAATGTCTTTCCCCCCAGCACTCGAAATTAAACGGAAGTATTTTTGACTGCAAGTGTGAACCTACTGAATGCCTGAAGTGGGCGGTGTAACCCACTAGATGCCTGCACTGGTAGCGTGAGTTCCCAAATGAAAGACTACCACAGAGGCAGCTCTTGAGCCTGTAACTGAATGGAATACGTTAGTATCTTGGTAAGTGCAGAGATAGCAAACAAGCATGGCCAAGAAATTAAAGACCAGAGAGAGATGTATTACAGGATTACAGTAGACACTGTTTCCAAAGCAACGCCCTCCTTAAGCACAGGAACCCTGGGGATTTCATTTAGGGAGCCTATGCAGACTCATTCAGGAAAACATGCTGGGGGATAGGCGCATTCCTGAGCATGCTCAGTTTAAAGTCATAGTTCAAGAATGAAAGATGGCAGAACTATCTGGGGACTTTCTGAGCTCAAGCTTATGGAATATTCAAAAAGTTAAACGGGCAGGAACATGGGCATGCTAAGTTTTCATTGTAGAGTTGGCAGGCAGGAATTCTGGGCATGCACAGCTTTTATTGTGAAACTTTAGCTGTGGGGGAGGGTGGATAAAAGGATGTTTTGAAGGTACCCAAACATAAGCATTTGACTTTAAATTTGCCTACCTATTCAGCCTAATACTACCTGTCACACTGTGGGGTTCCTAGTTCTGGCGCAAATGCAATGCTGTTTGTCTTTGCTGTGTGTTCTGTGCCCAATGTAGCTCAGTTTAAAGGCAGAGAGGAGCGTCAAACCTATCTCTGATGGATTATTGTATCCTCTTCATTCCTGCCTTCCTGCTTTCACTCACACTTGTCTCTATAGTGGCTGCTGCTTTGCTGCTCTGATCTTTCAGCTTTTATTAAGACCAATTAGAATTCATGCTACAGAGACATCTGAAGAAAATGGACAAATCATCCACAGAAAATGTCCCAAGAAAAAGAGTAAATTGACCTAATGGTACAGCACACTTCCAACAAGATAGAATTCCATACATCTTCCCAAATGTTTGTTTCTGCTCTTCTCTACAGACATAAAAGGCAAATGGTCTTTTTGTAGTCCCAGTTCAATTAAAAATTAAAGCTGGCTTTGGAGTTGGAGCATGGCTCACTCCTTCTCTAAACCCAAGCATGCTTGTTAAAGGAAAATTGGAAGTCTCTGTCTCATGTCAGAAGAGCTACCTGATATGGGACAGAATAAAGACCAAAATTAAGGGACTGTTCTATTGCCACTAATCTCAAAATTCTTTGGTTTTATTTTGACACTTTAAAACTTTTCTTAAGGTATAAATATTATCTCAAAATTTATATTAAGGTATAATATAATATTATTAAATTAAGGTATAAATATTATCTCAAGATTATTATATATCTATATATAAACTTTCTGTTGTGATATTAATGGTCATATAGAATACTAACTAATTCTAGAAATAAGCTTTATCTGGCTTCCTGTATGTGATTTCAGGCTTGAGTCAAAAGCAGATAACTAGGAACTAAGTTTGTGTACCCTGGATGTCTTTAACAGAGTGTGGTCCTTTAACCTCTCAGACATCTGCTGCACATGACATTTACAATGTTTAAGTTTTCTGCAGTGAACCATGACCATTCCTAGCAGTGACCTTTGAGGTCTCCAAGAAGATGATGGGGCCTGCAGTGATGAATCCACCTGGATTGTGATAATGCCACTAAGCTGACAAATACCATTCAAAGATCAGCTTCAGACTACAAACTGCTCAGGACAACTTCCAAGCGTTTAGCTAAGATGGTCTAGCCTCATAGACTACTCCAGCCAGGACTTCAGATATGCCCTGCACTTTCCCATTGCACCAAGAATGAACAGCAGCTAGCTCTCCCAGAGCTTGACCATTGTCTCAGTTTTCCCGGGATCCCCTAAAGATGCTGTTGATCTCAAATAGCAGGAAGTAATTTCAAGAACACAGCACCACATTCCCAAGAGGTGAGAGGGTGGGTTTTGGTCTTTTGGTGGATTATGGATGTTTATTATTGTTTAGCTGGGTTGGTTGCACGTTGTCATTGGTCATGGTCAGGAAGAAAACTAAGCAAAGGAGGTTTGATTCAGGGATCTTCTTCTGAAAAGATAAAAAGGGGGGATGTAGGAATGATAGGCTAAAAGGGTAAATTACTGAATCTACTTTTAAACTAAAAAGCAACTACTAGTCTCAAATATTTTATGTTGGTATGGATTTTTGCATATTGACACAAAAATAAGGTTGTTTTTGTTATAATATTTTATATATATAAAAAATATATATATATAAAAATATATGTTTCTACTCTTGTTCAAGGTATTGTACCTATACAGCTCATCTAACAATGTAATGTAAATCTCTAGTCCTTGAAAGTTATTATTACAAACTATTTAAGATAATTAAGAAATGCAGGTTAGTAGTTAGTCATCTATAACAATCAAACTTGTAGTCATGCTAGGTATGTTTTCAAAGTCAAACAGATATATTTTAGATAGATAGGTCATCTTCGAACACTTCAGAGATTTGCAGAATATGGCATTTAAGATGTTTTAATAACATAAGGCTTTTCATGACAGTGAGACATGTCTGCTCCTGGCAGCACCAATCTACTTCAGAGAAAATGATGGGCACCAAAGAAACTCCATATGGAGTTTGCTTTCACTTGTGGCAAAGTTAGCCACTGGGCAAGAAACTGCCCTCACCTCAACTGCTGACAGTATGCTGTCCAAATTGGACAAGCAGGACAAAAAGAAGACAACTGCATACTTTGTCATGACAAGGTAGGACAGTCCTTCAAAAGCCCTGCTTCACAGAGTGGAAGGCCTGGAGGCTAAAGATGGATGCCCCAGAGCTGCAGAGGGAACGTGGGTGACTGTCCAGGCAGCCAGATGCCGCTCGTTTCTGTAGTTTTGGAACTTGCTTTCTCTGCACTCCCTGTTCACTCAGGTGACATTTTGTCTGTCCTTCTCAGGTCTCTGATAGGGCTGAAGACTAGAGAGTTATTTCGTTTTCTTCGTTACCAAATTCAGAAAAGAAACTTACAAAAGAGATGTAAAGTTTATAAGGTTGGGAGACATAAAAGCTTAAGTTATTCATATAAGAAAACGTTTTAAGGTCTAAAATGATATTTTTAGGATGGTAATACAAGTTATGACAGAAAGTGGTTTAGGTATAAAACTTTGGACTCATCTACATAGGATAGATAATAGAGTAGTTTCTCTGAATTTGCCAAATGCAAATGGACTGGACATTGTTAAATGTAAATCTTACCTGATAATTGTTCTTGTTGTATAAGTTTTACTGTGTTAATGTTAAAACCTTTCCTTTTTATTTTGATAAAAGTGGGAAATGTTGCAGGATATTTGTTTACACTGTGTAAAAATGTGTTATTGTGATTGATTTAATAAAAATCTGAATGGCCAATAGCTAGGCAGAGAAGAACAGGTATGACTTCTGGGAAAAGAGAAGAACTCTGGAAAAGAGTGGGTGGACAGACGCCAGCGAGACACTGAAGACGTCAGACATATGTACAGAGGAAAGGTAACTGAGCCAAGTGGCAGAACGAAGATTAACAGAGACAGGTTAGTTTAAGTTATTTGAGCTAGTTGGGGGAAAGCCTAAGCTAAGGCCAAACTTTCATAATAGTAAGTAATAGTAATAGTAAATCTCTCTGTTGTTATTTGTGAGCTGGTGGCCCAAAGGAAAGTCCAATTACACTTTTGTCCTTTTTACCTATTTTAAAAATATATTTCCACTGTATTTATTGCATAGAAGGGAATATTACCATTAATTCCCACTTGCTACGGCTTCTTCCTTAATTCTATTAATATATGAGATGAATGAATGGAGCAACCATTAAGGCAGAAGAAGAGAGCCAGCAGGAGGAGGAGGGGATAAGAAAGAGTAATGGATGGGAAGCACAGTGATATACATCTTTGAAATTGTTCTAATGAATCCTATTATTGTATAAACTAACTCAAAAAAAGACAAACAAGTAAGTAGGAATAAGCAAAAAGTTGTATTATAACTTATCTAAACTCTTTTTGTTTGTTTGTTTTTTTCAAGGTCAGTGAAGAGGACAGCCTAGGTCTCTGCAAACTGCTCCTGGCATTTTCCTTTTTGCTCCATTCATTCTCTTGACCAAAGGTTTAGCATATTCTGCAGCCTCCTCGTTTTTACTAGTGTGCTGTTTCTTTAGAGAAATGTGTAGGCATTTATATTGCAGCACATGTAGAATAACAAGGCACTGAACTATGGGTGCTTTGGTCCTGGGTAATGGGGGAATGTCTTTCTGTATGCTGCAAATATGTGTTGCTCTGA
>CABHPP010117477.1:61306-88298 GCA_902168425.1 Peromyscus attwateri | reverse complement strand
GACTTAACAGCACACCTGAAAGCTCTAGAACAAGAAGAAGCAAAGTCTCCCAAGAAGAATAGACGCCAGGAAATCATCAAAGTGAGAGCTGAAATCAACAAAATAGAAACAAAGAGAACAATACAAAAAATCAATGAAACAAAGAGTTGGTTCTTTGAGAGAATCAACAAGATAGACAAGCCCTTATCCAAACTAACCAAAAGACAGAGAGAGAGCATCCAGATTAACAAAATCAGAAATGAAAAGGGGGACATAACAACAGACATTGAGGAAATCCAGAGAATCATCAGGTCATACTTCAAAAACCTCTATTCCACAAAACTGGAAAATCTAAAAGAAATGGATAATTTTCTGGATAGGTACCACATACCTAAGTTAAATCAAGACCAGATAAACTATTTAAATAGTCCAATAACTCCTAAGGAAATAGAAACAGTCATTAAAAGTCTCCCAACCAAAAAAAGCCCAGGGCCAGATGGTTTCAGCGCAGAATTCTACCAGATCTTCAAAGAAGACTTAATACCAATACTCTCTAAATTGTTCCACACAGTAGAAACAGAAGGAACATTACCAAACTCCTTCTATGAGGCTACAATTACCCTGATTCCTAAACCAAACAAGGATACAACAAAGAAAGAGAACTACAGACCGATCTCCCTCATGAACATTGATGCAAAAATACTCAATAAAATACTGGCAAACAGACTCCAAGAACACATCAAAACAATTATCCACCATGATCAAGTAGGCTTCATCCCAGGGATGCAAGGGTGGTTCAACATACGAAAGTCCGTCAATGTAATACACCATATAAACAAACTGAAAGAAAAAAACCACATGATCATCTCACTGGATGCAGAAAAGGCATTCGACAAAATCCAACACCCCTTCATGATTAAGGTCTTGGAGCGATCAGGAATACAGGGAACATACCTCAACATAATAAAGGCAATTTACAGCAAGCCAAC
Organism: Peromyscus attwateri; assembly: GCA_902168425.1. Lineage (NCBI taxonomy): Eukaryota > Metazoa > Chordata > Mammalia > Rodentia > Cricetidae > Peromyscus > Peromyscus attwateri. The sequence goes on along the minus strand of CABHPP010117477.1, from coordinate 87,330 downwards.
AGCCAACATCAAATTAAATGGAGAGAAACTCAAAGCAATTCCACTAAAATCAGGAACGAGGCAAGGCTGTCCGCTCTCCCCATACTTATTCAATATAGTACTTGAAGTTCTAGCCAGAGCAATAAGACAGCATAAGGAGATTAAGGGGATACAAATGGGAAAGGAAGAAGTCAAGCTTTCCCTATTTGCAGATGACATGATAGTATACTTGAGTGACCCCAAAGATTCAACCAAGGAACTGATACAGCTTATAAACACCTTCAGCAACATAGCAGGATACAAGATCAACTCAAAAAAATCAGTAGCCCTCCTATATACAACTGACAAACAGGCTGAGAAGGAAGCCAAAGATACGTCACCCTTTACAATAGCCACAAATGACATAAAATACCTTGGGATAACATTAACCAAGCAAGTGAAGGACCTATATGACAAGAACTTCAAGTCCCTGAAAAAAGAAATTGAAGAAGATGTCAGAAAATGGAAAGATCTCCCGTGCTCATGGATAGGCAGGACTAACATAGTAAAAATGGCAATTTTACCAAAAGCTATCTACAGATTCAACGCAATCCCCATCAAAATACCAACACAATTCTTCACAGACCTGGAAAGAATAATACTCAACTTCATATGGAAAAACAAAAAACCCAGGATAGCCAAAAGAATCCTGTACAATCAAACAACCTCTGGAGGCATCACGATCCCTGACTTCAAGCTCTACTATAGAGCTACAGTAATAAAAACAGCCTGGTACTGGCATAAAAACCGACTTGTGGACCAATGGAATCGAATTGAAGACCCTGACATTAATCCGCACACCTATGAACATATAATTTTTGACAAAGAAGCCAAAAGTGTACAATGGAAAAAAGAAAGCATCTTCAACAAATGGTGCTGGCATAACTGGATATCAACATGCAGAAGGCTGCAAATAGATCCATATTTATCACCATGCACAAAACTTAAGTCCAAGTGGATCAAAGACCTCAACATAAATCCAGCTACTCTGAATCTGCTAGAAGAGAAAGTAGGAAGTAGTCTTGAACGCATTGGCATAGGAGATCACTTCCTAGGTATAACACCAGTAGCTCAGACACTGAGACAAACAATCAATCAATGGGACCTCTTGAAACTGAAAAGCTTTTGTAGAGCAAAGGATACGGTCAACAAGGCAAAGCGACAGCCCACAGAATGGGAAAAGATCTTCACCAACCCCACATCTGACAGAGGACTGATATCCAGAATATATAGGGAACTCAAGAAATTAAACATCAAAATTCCCAACAGTCCAATTAAGAAATGGGCCATAGAACTAAACAGAGAATTCTCAGCAGAGGAAACACAAATGGCTGAAAGACATTTAAGGAATTGCTCAACATCCCTAATCATTAGGGAAATGCAAATCAAAACAACTCTGAGATACCACCTTACGCCAGTCAGATTGGCTAAGATCAAAAACACTGAGGACACCTTGTGCTGGAGAGGATGTGGAGCTAGGGGAACTCTCCTCCACTGCTGGTGGGAATGCAAGCTGGTACAGCCACTGTGGAAATCAATATGGCGCTTTCTTAGAAAATTGGGAATCAATCTCCCCCAAGATCCAGCTATACCACTCTTGGGCATATACCCAAGGAATGCTCAATCATACCACAAGGGCACTTGCTCAGCTATGTTCATATCAGCATTATTTGTAATAGCCAGAACCTGGAAACAACCTAGATGCCCTTCAACCGAAGAATGGATAAATAAACTGTGGTACATATATACAATGGAATACTACTCAGCAGAGAAAAACAATGACATCATGAGGTTTGCAGGCAAATGGAGGGATCTAGAAAAAATCCTCCTGAGTGAGGTAACCCAGACTCAGAAAGACAAACATGGTATGTACCCACTCATAGGAGAATACTAGTTGTGGAACAAGGATGACTGGACAGCTACTCACAACACCAGGGAGGCTACCTGGATAATAGAACCCCAAGAAAGACACGGGGATCGCCCAATGACAGAGAAATGGATGAGATCTACATGAACAATCTGGACGTGAGTGGGGGTAACGAGGGGTGAGGGGTGAGAGAAAGAGAACTTGGGGAAGCAGGAGATCCCAACTGGATCAAGAACAGAGAGGGAACATAAGGAATGTTCATGATAAATGAAGACCACATGAGAACAGGAAGAAGCAAAGTGCTGGAGAGGCCCACAGAGGTCCACAGGGATGCCCCCACAATAAACTGCTGGCAATGGTCGAGAAATAGCCCGATTTGACCTACCCTGGTGATAAGATGGCCAAACACCCTAATTGTCGTGCTGGAAACCCCATCCAGTGACAGAGGGAACTAGATGCAGATATCCACAGTCAGGCCCTGGATGGAACTCCGGGAGTCCAATTGGTAAGAAGGAGGAGGGTTTATGTGAGCAAGAGTTGTTGGGACCAGAGATGGATGGAATACAGGGACAAATGGCCAAACGAATGGAAACACATGAACTGTGAACCAATGGCTGAGGGGCCCCCAACTGGATCAGGCCCTTTGAATGGGGGAGACAGTTGATTGGCTTGATCTGTTTAAGAGGCATACAGGCAGTTGGTCCGGGCCCTGTGCTCAGTACATGAACTGACTGTTTGAAACCTGGGGCTTAGTAGAGACCCTAGGCTCAGCCTGGGAGGAGGGGACTAGACCTGCCTGGGCTGAGTCCACCAGGTCGATCTCAATCCTCGGGGGAGTCTTTGCCCTTGAGGAGATGGAAATGGGGGGTGGGCCGGGGGGAGGGGGGCGGGACGGGAGGAGGGAGAAAGGGGGAATCTATGGCTGATATGTAAAGTTGAATTATATTGTAAAATAAAATAAATTCAAAAAAAAAAAAAAAAAAAAAAAAAAAAAAAAAAGAAATTACAGTTGCTTTCAAGTTCTAGCTGCAGACACAGCCTCAGTCCAGTATTCCTACAAATAGCACAATAGTCAAATTTTTTTTTCTTTAAAAATTATTCTGTAAACACTTTGTATCTTTATGCAATTTGTGATGATGATTAGGGTTATCTTTATTTTAGGATTTTAAAAAATGCTCATTGAAACAAGTTACTCTATCAATTATCACCATTTCTTATCAGGTCAACTTAATCAGCTCATCAAGGAACCAGCTGGTCTCTGGATGGTTAAAGATGTCACTATAACCTTTCCCATTCCATCTGAAAAGACCTTGTTATACCAAAAGAATTTAATATTTCTATACCGGATATAGTGTTCGATGTTTATATTGGTTCCTGGCACCTTAGTTTATTCATTTGTCTTCTGAATAAACCTCTTACTTAGTTTTTAATCTCTTGAACTGATTTCAGATATTCATTGGTTTTTGAAGAATGATGTGGTAAGAACCGTCTGGCCTAGAGGAACCCTGGGAGTCAGGAGGGTGCTTCTCTCAGGTGTGTTTTTATTTCTCGTTATCAACAAACGGCTCTCCAAAGCAGCCGCACCACTTCCTCCTGCCGTGAAAACTGCAAGAGTTCACACAGTTCTTGACCATTACTCACACTCATCTCATCAGGCACGCATGTGAGGCAGCTTTATAAGTCTACAAGAAGTGTCATTTTAAGTCAAACTTGTGTGTTAACTAGGGAAGTCACACGTCCCTTTATTGGATGTTATGTCCCACCCACCTTTCTCCTTTCCTTCCTTCTGTAGAACGTCTGTTTATTTAATTCGCCCATTTTTCTATTGTCTTTCAAAAACTGAAGACTGAAGGAGTCTGGGTGGTTTGTGTTTGCCTTGCTCTGGTTTTTCTGAAACAGTGTCTCACTGTGTAACCTAGACTGACCTGAACTCACCACATAGCCGAGGCTTGCCTGCAAGTGGCAGGTAGATGTCTTTCTTCCTCTTCTCCCAAGCACCCGGGACTACACCCACCACACCCTGTGAAGAGTAAATTCTACGTATTTAACGTGTGGTAGTTTACTCCCAATCCCACCTCTACTCCTAGGTCATTTTGCTGTTTCCTCCATGGCAGCACTGGGGGTGTTTAATGACTCCAAATCTGCTAACCTTTTCCTTTATAAAAATCTTTCCTTCCTCTGAGGTCATGAAAATCTGCTTTTTGACAGGCTTTTTAAATGTTTCCTTTTCACATTGAGGGTTCTGAGCCACCTGGAATTTATCCTGTCACCAGGGTCTATTTTTACTTTATGTCCATATGGGTAACCAATTGTCCAACACCATGTCCTGAAGAGACCAAACTTCTCTGCTGCCGTTGGATGCCAGCTCTGCTATGGATCATGCGGTATTTGAATTTAACTGTTTCTGGAATGGCAGTCCCCTACCCAGGGGCTCCATGACAGAGTCACTGCTGGGTCCATCCATACATACTTGGTGACACTGTAAGTTCTGATAATTTAGAGAAAATCACCTCAGATTTCCCCTCCTCTTCAAAATTGCCACGGCCACTTCCTAATTGGCTTTCTCTCTCCTGAGGCAATCATGTATGAGTCTGGGCCTCCCTTCTGGAAAGGACTGGAATTCAAGGCGAAGGCTCCATGTCACAAAACTTTTTATTTCCTATCATTACCAGCCAACTGTGTGTGTGTGTGTGTGTGTGTGTGTGTGTGTAGAGAGAGAGACTGACCTTTATTGGGTGTCAAAAAAAGGAGAAGGAAAAAAATACAATACAATTTGAATACTCTTTTTCTAAACTTATTTCTTTTTTAACTGTTAAAATTATATTTTCTCTTTCTAATAGCGGCTCCATGTTCCCTTTTTTGTCCTCTAAAAATATGGGAATTTCCTTGTTCTTTGTTCTCTTTCTGAACTTTTTAATTGTTTTTTCTTTATTCCTGAATCTGAACACAGACTGGAGTTCGGCTGTCCTGGCAGGACACAGCCCATGCCTTCTCTGTCATCGGCATTGTGGTCACTTGGACAGCTCTGAAGATCGAGGGTTGCAGAGAGCCAACCAAGCATCCCATAAGAGAGCAGGTATTCCCAGGTCTTAGAATCTGACCTGTCCCGAGGTTACCTGTGTAAAGACCAAACAGCTGTCCCTTATTAAATACAAAGATCAGTGCTGCTCATTAGTACTATGACCTTATTGTTCTGCTGTAATAAACTAATTCACAATTTAAATATTTAAACACTTACAATTTTTGTGACAGAAAATACACTTAAACAACCTTGTAAAACCACCACTTTACTTATTTCTAAAACATCTTAATCACCCCAAAAGGAAACCCTGGTACCCATTTATCACTCACTCTCCATCCCCTCCTTTGCCCCCAACACCATGATTCTTTTTCTGTTTTTATATTTTTGAGTAGAATCATTCAAAGTTCATCCTTTTACATCTGGCTTCTCTCACTCAGCACACCACCCTCAAGGCTCATTCATGCTTTAGGATATGCCAGAATCTCTTTTATTTTATAGCTCAATAATATACTCTGTGCGTAATGGTTAATGTCATCAACTTGACAGGATCTAGAGTCTCCTAGGAGACAAATCTCGCGGTGCGTGTAAGGAGTTCCTAGATTGGGTTAACTGATATAGAAAGATCCACCTAACTGGGTGGATTGGCAGTGCCATCCCTGGATTAAAGTCCAGACTGACTAAAAGAAGAATGTGAACTGGGAACCAGTATCTTTCTTCCTGTGCTTCCTGACTGTGACTGCCACGTGACCAGCTGCCCCATATTCCCTGCCATGTGACCAGCTGCCTCATGTTCCTAGTGGACCCAAAGTTATATCTTATTGTAGTTCCAATTTGCACTTCCCTAATAAGTGGTAACAATGAGCATGTTTTTATGATAACAATTACTGATTTTCTTTGGGGAAAATCATTATATAGACTGAGGAGGATGTAGTCATTATTTAGAAAGATTTATGTATACACATATATGTGCAAAAACAAAGAAAAGGAGTCATGGATTTGAAAGAGTAGGAGCATGGTTGGTGTATGGGAAGGGTGGAGGAAAGAAAGGGAGGGGGAAATGAGGTAATTACATTATAACCTCAAAAACTGTACAACATTTTAAAAATGTACTTGAATGTTCTCACTACCTTGACAACAAACACTCCTCCTGGACACCAGAAAAAATCTATAAATGTGACAACGAGTGAATCATGACTGTACACAGGAACTTTTCATTCCAGAAAAGTCTGTCTTGACATGTCAGTCTCCTCTTCTCTTATAGCCCTGTCTCCAAGGACAGTCCCCTTGTTCCTGGGCATCATTCATCACAGCTGGTGTTGAGGACATGGATGGGCTGTTCATCCTTCTCAGTGTCACTCCTGAATGTGGACTTAGCAAAGTCTCTGAAACATTCAACATTTTATCCTTTACTCCTCTATCAGGCCCTTGTCAGATAACCAAACCCATCACTAGCTTGCCATGGATATCGCTCTGTATAACTAAAATGCTGATTGACCAGTAGCCAGGCAGGAAGTATAGGTGGGACAAGCAGAGAGGAGAATGCTGGGAACAGGAAGGCTGAGTCAGGAGACGCTGCCAGCTACCGCCATGAGTACCAACATATAAGATACTGGTAAACCACAAGCCATGTGGCAAGGTATAGATTTATAGAAATGGGTTAATTTAAGATGTAAGAGCTAGACAGCTAGAAGCCTGAGCCATTAGGCCAGTTTAAATAATATAAGCGTCTGTATGTTTATTTTATAAGTGGGCCATGAAAAGCGAGATGTAAGGTACCAGTAAGCCACAAGCCACATGGCAACTTATAGATTAATAGAAATGGGTTAATTTAAGATATAAGAACAGTTAGCAAGTAGCTTGCCACAGCCATACAGTTTATAAGAAATACAAATCTCTGTGTGTTTACTTGGTTGGGTCTGAGTGGCTGCAGGACTGGCGGGTGAGAGAGATTTGTCCTGACCATGGGCCAGGCAGGGCCAGGAAAACTCTAGCTACACTAGCTAGTACCCTATGCCCCAAGAAGCTTGTTCGAATCATACTCACTGCAACACGCAGCCCAACCTTATTTGTCTCCTTGGCTATAATCAGGTACCTTGCACTTGAGACTTTTTTAAATGTCCAAATCACATCTGATAATGCTGACATTTTCACTTGTGGTCAAGATCCCCAAGGAAGCAGAGTCTGAGACAGAACCTCACTAGATGGCCCAGCAGGTAAAATGTTTCCCTCCAAGCCTGGTGACTTTGATCCCTGTGAACCACACGGTGGAAGAAGAGAATGAGAGTCTTGTGTGTTGTCCTCTAACTTCCACAGGTGCTGTGATGTGAACATGCACACACAGACACAGATATATCTCTCTCCCTCTCTCTTTCTGTCTCTGTCTCTCTCTGTCTCTGTCTCTCTCTGTCTCTGTCTCTCTCTCTCTCTCTCTCTCTCTCTCTCTCACACACACACACACACACACACACACACACACACACACAGAGAGAGAAAATGAAGTATATCATTAGATCCACAGCCTGGGAAGGAAAGGACTCCTCACACAGGAGCTGAATGGTCAGGACATAACAATCTTCAATGAAGAACTCAGCCATGGGAGTCAAGCAGCTTTGCAAGAGCCTCCCAACTCCCAACTCCCATGTCTGTTGCTCTGAGAAGAAAATGCAACTTGGAACCACTGTCTAAGAAGCTCTCCTTGACCTGACCCCTGCTCAGATCTCCATTTTATCTTTGGATTGCTCCACACTTGTAGCAAGAACACACCAGCTTCCCCTTGGGCCCTGTGTCCACCTCTAGGGACTCCACCTGCTTCTCCTTGTTCAGGCCCACCCTACCATGTAGTGTCAACAAGTGACCTTCAGCACAAAGGGAACCTTTACAAGTTCTCATTAAGTGTTGAATGCCCTCTTTGTAACATCCATCCCCTCTACAGTTACTATTTCAGCTCAGTGATTGGCTATTGTTCCAGGAAAACCCAGTCACTGCGGAAGTACCGGCTGTTTGACATGAACTCTCTGTGATTCCTGACACACAGTGGGTGCTCAGTTAGAAGTTACAGAATGAAAGAACTGCTGAGGTGCTGCAGATCAGTGCAGCTGCAGGAGGTGCAACATAGAAATACCTATCTCATTCAACCTCCCAACCCTCTGGTGCTGATCAATGGCAAAGTGTTACTTGGGGCTGTGTGTGTGTGTGTGTGTGTGTGTGTGTGTGTGTGTGTGTGTTGAGGGGTAGGGGTGTCTCTCACTATCCTTTAGCATCAGTTAGTAGAATCTTTTGGGCAATTAACATTAATCTACTAGCATATGATATGGAAAATGGCCTCATGGCAAGATAATCGTGTGGTTCTTTTTTAAAAGCCATGCTTAGGCTACATGGATATGGAACCAAGTTACCCAGTGTTCTAAAACACCTGCATGGACTTCTGCATTGGAGGCGATGCTCAAAGATGAATGTACGTCTCTGCAGTCAAGGATTTCCTCTATCGATATCTGCCACCTGATTCTATTTTCATGTCTAACCCTGACATGACAACCAACCAGGATCCCAATCTCCGCTAAATGGTCTGTTCTTTTCTTTACTGAATACAGAATTGTTGTTTTGGCGAGAATTAGTCGAGCACAGTTAGTACAATAACACTCAGTGCCTTCCTGCGTGGCACCTGCTGTATGCTATTTATTTCTTGTTAGCAGCATAGTACAACAAATTGTGTCTTTTAACAGCTCATTGAGTAGAGGAGGAGGAAGCCACGGCAATGGAATTGTTGACAACGCTCAATGGTGTTGATACAGTTATTTCTAAGTAATCCAGCTTATAAATTCACAAGCTTATAAATTTCCATTTGTTTCTTTGGAAAATCTCTCCACCACATAATTTCCAGTGACCTTGGGCAGACAGCAGCTTGAATAGAATAAATAAATAAATAAATAAATAAATAACAGCAGTGACTCATGGTTTTAAACTATCAGTAAAGGTGGTTTTAATTGAATTGATGTGGGAGATGGAAACGAACGAACGAACATTTCTTTTGTAAATGCTTAAAAATGTGAAGACAGCATGTTGTTAAGTTCTTATACATCACCATGGGATCTTCAGATTTTACAATATGGTTAAATCATACCTTTCAAAAGGAAAAAAATCTACAGCAGGAATGGTCCGGGGCACTGCTCATGTCCTCAGAACACCCAGAACAGCACCGTTCATCACAAATGTGTCCTTCAGCTGTGTGTACATATGATTGACAGCTTGCTATCTTATCCGTGCGGTTTCACTCATGGGCAAGATTCAACAAATGATGCTTGAAGAAAACATGGGGCAATGCCTACTGATATTTTTTATTTATACATTTTGTTTTATTATGTTGGAGACTCTAACTGAACTTTGATCCAAGCTATTAACCTATGGCAGAAGCCTGTGGAGATAGATCTCACTGACATACAGAACAAAGAGGAAGAAAGGGTATGAAAATGACCACAACAAGGATGCCTTTACCATTTTGAGGTGGGAAAATCAAATCCCTGACTAATAGCCCTGGTTAGCCCAGGAGGGTGAGGGTTTAAAAGGGAAGGCCACTCTCAGGTGGAAGCCACTGAAAGGCTCTCTGAGAACCCATAATGGATACACACTGCAAAGTCCGTGCTGCAAAGCAAATCAAAGTATTCCATTAATCAGCACAAGCTGAAAAACGAGGTCCAGACGAGACATAAACTAAGAGCCACTACAAGTGAGTTGTTGCTGCCATCTGAGAAGCCATTTTGTTTGTTTGAGAAAAAGCTAAAATCTTTGGCTTTATACTTTATAGATTATTCAGTCTTCTCAGCTTTGGGGAACTTGGCTATCTTCAGTGATCATTTTTCTCAGTATCATTATCATAGTTATCACTTGAGCTGAAAAGAACAACTCACAAAGGCATTGTAATAACATCTAACTTATGAACACAGTGGTACATGGAACTGTCATTAAAAAAAAAAAAACATGGGAATAAGGTGATCTTCTGCATCAAGGCCACAGTGGGACTGAGGATTTGGCCAATATTTCTGGAGAGCGCGGTAAGCAGTTTGTGTAAATGCAGTGAGGTAAACGCTGAGTGGAGTAAACTAACAGTCTCTTCCTGCCGAGCAGTCCCCATGTTTCCCGTCACCAGCATGCAGTGACTTCTGAAGACAGGTATATCATCAAGTAGGGCTTGGGGAAAAGGCTTGGTTGCTAAAGTGCTTATTGCACGACCATCGAGACGTAAAATCAGACCCAGAACAAGTGTAAAAAGCCAGGCATTGTGCCATGTGCCCAGAGCCCCAGTGCTGGGGACCTAGTCTAGACAGAGCTTTGAAACTGGCTTCAGCGACAGACCCTCCGTCCAAAAGTAAAGTACAGGAGTACAGGATGAGTGGGGAAGACACATGGCAAAGAACTCTGGCACATGCTATCAAGAACACACTACACAAACAGACCACACACGCACACACACACATACACACACACGTACCACACAAACAACTCATGCACACAGGACAGGACACATAAATTCTTTAAAAACTCACTCAACAAAGCGTCAGAGGTGTGGAGGTGGAAAAATGAAATCCCTCAGTTACTATTATCCAGAACAAGCTAGGAGAGGAGAAAGTTCTGAGTCTTATCTGGAGCTTTATTTGAAAGAATTGATAACTCTGCATGTATCCTGTTCTTAAGCATTATAAACTGTTACCTCTGTTACTGATTGGCACTTGGTGGTGCACACATCAGCAGGGTTATTAGACAGACATTAACACTGTAGTTCAAACCCCTCCATGAAAGTCACTGATGGAGATAAGTCATTGATAGACAAAAACAGGCTGCTACAATGACCACTGTGCAATTCAAATGACTACTCGTTTTAAGATAAAGAAACATCATCTACATGTTTTATTGATTCCAAAACCAAAAAGTCTTTTTTTCCATCGGAGAGGAGACTTCGAAAATCTAGAGACAACTTCTGGGAAACCAGATGCATTCCTGGAATAGACCACTTAAGCCTGGGGTAGATTATGTGAGCCTGGGGTAGGTCATCTGAGTCTGGGGTAGATCATCTGAGCCTGGGGGAGATCATCTGAGCCTGGTGTTGATCATACAAGTCTGAAGTAGATATGTGAGCCGAAGGTAGGTCATATGAACCTGGGCAGATCATGCAAGATAGGATAGATCATACAGACCTTACACTATGCAGATTTAGTTGAAGAACCCTCTAAAATCCTGATACAATGATTTTAAAGGAAAGAAGTAACGTACAGACATCCCGAGTGATTGCAAGTCCCATTGACACCACTTTTGACTTACTGCAAACCATTCTTAGCTCACCGTTAAGAGTGGGACTGTTGGTGCCACAAAGAGAAACCAGGAAGGAGCCCTGTGAGCCACTCTGGAAACAGCAGAGAAGTGGAACCCTCGAGATGTCTCCTCTGAGGTTTACCACAAATGACTTCAGGGAAGCCGGAGTGTTGTTTTGTCTCAAAAACAGTAACACTCCCCAACCCAGCACTTAAGTTTGATATTCCCTTGCCCTCTTCTGAGGCAGCTCTACCATCAGGGCAGTGGGCACCTGCAAATAAAACCACAGATGGCTGTGCTTTGCCTCCGCCTAGGCACTCTCCGGCCGGACCGTGAACGTCCTCAGGTCAGCACGGCAGAAGGGTCTCTAAATCTCTGGACAGCAGCTAAGACAAAGGGACAATACATCACTCACTGAAGGATGAGACTGTTATCTTCCCACTGCCCCAAAGTACCAGCTTTGTTGGAGGTAGCTGATAAATGCATACCAATGACTAACAGAGATGAACTTGCCTCCAAAGTGCATCTGTTCAGGGATGGATTACACACCAGAGCTCTATCCAAGCTCTCTTTTTGAATAAAAAACAAGCAAATGATTTAAATCTATTTCATTTTTCAGAACATTTATGGGGAACCCTGCCAAATTTGTAAATCAATAATGAAAGCATTTGTTAAATAGAACACAGCTGCTCCTCACTGTACATGTATGTGTGTGTTGGACATTGATTTACACATAAAGAATCTTAAATCTAAGACCATCCTTCAAGCCAGTGACCCAGTCATCAATGCTACTGTATCTGGAGCATTGGAATTCAAGGGGATTTTTCTGAAGAGAAAGTCATTCAGGCTTTCTCAGACAAAATGTACAGAAGGAATTCTTAGTGTCATCATGAACAATTCAAGAATTACTTCCCTCTTACTCCTTTTTACAAATTAGGAATTCTGTTTCATTCTCTCGCCCTCTTCCTGGAGAATGCCTTCACTTAGTAGCAGAGATAGGGTCACTGCCCCATTGCTTATTTCTTGATCTTGAAATTTGTTAAATAAAAACACAGCAGCAAACCTTCGTCCTTGGGGTAGTGAGAGACATCTTTCAGATAAGACATACATAAAATGTAGACACTATAATGGATAAGTAGGGTTTTGTAAATCTATAACTATTGTATTTCAAAAGACAAATGTTAAAATCCAAAAAGGCAAGCCAGAGAGAGAAGAGGCATGTCTTTGATGGAACAGGACAAAAGAAAGCACATCCAGAAACACCACCAACTTCACAGGGCTCAACAATTAGCCAACAATCCAAGAGAAACGTGGCAGTTTCTCATTAAACTAAACCCATGTCAATCCTATCACCCATGTTCTATCCCTCCAAAACTGTCCACGAAAACAAAACATTTGTCTAGAGACTTGCATGTGAAGGTTCATATGTCTTTATTTAGAATTTAAAAAAAAAAATGGATGTAAAGTCAGTACTCATCAGCAAACAGGCCATAAAAAAGAGATATATCACCCTATGAAATTCACCATACAGTAAAAATGAATAAACTGATATGTACAATAATGAAATGAACCTCATAGTAATTACACTGGATAAAAGGTATCAGATATTTCAGAAATCCTAGGATACAAAATTCTAGAAAAGGCAAACCACACTTGAAAAAGTGAGTACCTGGGGCCAGAGGGAGGCAAGACACAGACCAGGAATGGACATGAGAGCACTCCAGGAAGACATAAATGTTAAAGGAAGGCGCGTCACACTGGTCACAGCCATTTATCAAAACATAGAAAACCGTGTTCTGCCAACAGGCACAGCTAATCATTAGAAATGAGTTTTCAACAGAATTGAGTCTAAAACAAGAGAATGTACCGAGTGTGACAGCTCATGTCTATAATCTCAGCAATTGGGAGGCAGAGGCAGGAGGACTGCAGTAAGTCAGGGTCCAGCCAGGTCCAGTTTCAGAAAAAAAACAAGAGAATTCCTTGTTCAATTAAATAAATGGAATCCTCGATAATGCAGGCTGCACAGAACTTCTACAGGAATGGGCTGATGCCAAGTGAGGCTCGGTATGGGTGACATGACATCTACTAAAAATGATAACAAAAGAGTGAAAGGGATTTAAGATATAAGAAAAACACATTAGAATCCAAAGATAAGAACAAAGTCAAAATGCTTAAAAATCATGAGATAATATATTAGAATCTTCTACGGGCCATATATAAAACAAATTTAAAATAACAAAGTTTACTGATATATGTATGGATGTCACAACGAAATCCAGTAGTTTTTAAGCCACCCAAAACATTAATAAAAAATGACTCTCATGATAAATATGAGATAATCTCCAACAAAGTGGGAACTGATATAAAACTAGATGTACCCCAAATTCTACACAGTTTATATTAGCTAAGAATATCCAAAGGATTGAATTAAAATTAACAATCCTGTGCCAGAAAGATTGCTCGGGGGTAAAAGCACTTGATGCCAAGACTGACGGCTTAAGTTCCATCCCCAGACATGCATGATGGTAGGAGAGAACTGATTCCAAGTTGTCCTCGGACCTCCATTGGAGTGCTGTGGCAAGCACACACACACACACACACACACACACACACACACACACACACCACTCACACACTCACACACTCATACACACACACACACACACAATCTGCCACCCCCGCCACATATCCACCCACAGCATGAGCATCTTTGCGGCACCAACTTTCTTCTGTTTATTTCATGTAGAATCATGATTCATACTTAACGTCATTTTAGAAAATAGCTATACCAAGCAAGAACTATCACCTGGGTGACACGCCGCGGCCCTTCTAAGTGTTCTTTATTGATTAATACCCATTGGACAAAACACCTCTCAAGCATCATCAGAGAAGTTTCTCCTTGCAGGAGAACAATCCACATGGAGACTCTCAGCTGGTCAACTTGGAGGGAACGAGAGACTAGAGAGCGCTCAGCTCCAAATGGGGCATGCATATCACACTCCTCCCTGAACGCTCAGGGATATTCACGAAGGAGGGGCTGGGAAGATTCTGAGACCCAGAGGTGCTGCAGCACTCCAAGGAAGCTGCCTTGTCCAGACACAACAGGCAGTATAAACTCAGATAAACTCGTCAGTCCTGTCAGCACACACAAGAGCTGAGCAAGCTCAAGCCAGACACAAGCCCAGCATGGGAAAGAGAAGGTGGGCAGGAAATCACACCAGGAGCTAAGGAGCCATTGGCATTTGGTAGCTGCTGGCAGAGGGAGTCAGCTTTATTTAATTTTGTGATCACAGATAATTCAACCACACTCCAAGGCAAACTCCATTCCCATCTTACTGTCCAGCACATATTGGGGATTTAAACTGGACTCTCTGTGTTTGTGGGTAGATGGAAGTCTCGAAGTTGGGTAGGTAAGGATGTGAAAGTGTAAAGGGTGAGTATAGGAAGAGTTGGTGGGGGGGTAAATACGATCAAAATATATTCTATGAAATTTTTAAAGAATTAATAAAGAATATTATTTTTAAAAGTGTAAGCAGCAATATTTGCTTCTAAACTATACAGATTCAAACAAACTGCCACTTACACCACACCAGACTTTAACTTTTAGTGGAGAAAGTGTGAGTTTCTAGATGAAAAAAAGAACCAATTTTTCATTGATATTTAGTTCACTTTTTAGTCCAGGACAAAGCTTGTGGAGGAAGGGGTTAACGGTGTTCTGTATGTCTAACCTAACAGGAGGAAGGCCTTCATCACAGAGAGGACAAAGCTAAGGCTGTGGAGGAGAGACAGGACGGCAAACAATCGCCGCGTTCACGCCAGCTCCGAGAGGGTCACCTCGAGAGCATATTCACCTGCCTCTGTACCTTAATTAAAAAGAGAAAGATGACAGTGTCCACTACCCATCACTATGGTAACATTTAAACGTCAGGCAATTTTGACCTGCAGAACACTCAAAAGCAAAGCCGTGTGAATGTGGGAGCGAGCCTGCACAGAACACAGGCCAAGGCAAAGGGAAACCTGTGAGCACTCCACACCAAGTTTTCAAGTCAAGTGTTTGTCTTACTTGGGCTTTCCACAAGTTAAAAATATCAACACAAACGTGCTAATGAAAGGGCAGTGGGGAGTTAGAAGTGTCTGGGGAGAGCCCTTGAAAGGAGGGACCCTGGGACCCGCACTCCATCCACCCTAATCGTCTGCAATTTCCATTGTTCCTTTCATGCCATTTTTATTCTGCAGAAATGTATTTCACTTACACTAATTACCGTTTGTGTACATTTTTGTTAATGATAGATGGTACAGCCTTTGTTTTTCTTCACATTTCTTATTTCCTTATCCAATCCACACGTCACCCACTGTCACCAAGGAAAGTCATCCAATGCCAAAAAAAAACCCCAGACAAAACAAGCTGAGTTTACAGAAGTGCTCATAGCCCAAAGACATACATAGCGTTGGTCTGGAGACCCCACGCATGTATGCCGTGGACAGCTGTCACAGCTTAGCTCTCCAGTCACTGGTCCCCCAGCTAGCTTCCCAGGCTACCTGGAGGAAGAACAAGTTTTAAAGTTACGAAGCCATATTGATTAGTCAATCAAGCAATTGGGAAGCTGGAAATTTGACCAGTCTTCCCTAACATCACAAAGCAACCATCATACATGGTTCTCACCTGCCACCGCTGTAAAAGGCATCTGGCTTGAGGAAGTTCTGTCCACCAATGTGAAATGAAGGAAGAAAGTACTCTCCTATTTAAGTTATCCCTTTCTCGGATAGTAACAGCTTCATGAACCAGAAACATATTGTGTAATGAGCGGAAAGCGCTCTCACTGTTCATTTAGGTAATAGGACATTCTGTTGATATTGGGCATGTTATCTGCTCATTATTAACTTTTAAAAACGTGATTGTAGGTCCTGGTTTATTCTGGCTAGTGATATGTTTAAGGTATCTTTCCACCCCAGAGGTCATTCAGCATGTGTAACTGCTCTTATGTCCACTGTTCTTAACAGCAGCACCTTTGAAATCTTCAGGCCTAATACTACAGTAGCATTTTATAGAACCAAAAATCAATCTTTATTTCGGAAGTTTTATTGTGTACTTATTATACATTGTTGTCTTAAATGTTAGATTTTGAGAATGTGTCTTAATTGCAAGTAGTCTGCTTTTATATCACCAATTTCCTTCTTTTGTCATTCTTGATTTTAAGAAGTCTTTCCTATTCAAAAATCATACACCGGCATTGGAATGCATTCTGCTGATATTGAAACAATCAATTTAAATGAAAGAACAAAATGTAACTGATAACATCCAATTGAGTCTTCATTTGAAAATTACCAAAGTATCAAACTGACTTTTTATTTAATATATTTATCTCATCCTAAATGTGAAGAGCGATGCATTACTGAGATTTTCTCTTAAGGCTTTCACAAAATGAACATTTAATCACAGGGAGTTTCTTTATGGGGAATAGTCAAGGTAGCCTTAATCCTAGAGAACACCTTCGAAAGTGAGAGCAGGTAGCAAATGTCCCCTCCATCTATCACCAGCGTCTGTGTGCAAGTCTCAGGCTAGCTGCATCTCAGATCCACTAGGGGGACCATTACACAGTAGAAGCAGGCTTCTCTCCTCACAGGTATTTCCTTACTTTCTCACTTAATAACGCAAGGAAGAAAACCACTTTTTAATAACAACAACAAAAGCCATCTCAACCAAATTACTGGTGATTTATTTTTAAAAGACTGGTATTAAAAATACTTTTTCCATTTAAAAGCTATTAATTTAAAGCCCACATTTAGAAACTCACTTCATGATCCATGTTCTAGTGTGAATAAATGAATGCAGGATTAGATTCATTACAGAACATAGATAAAAAATGTGCTGTAGTCACGGGTTGACTTTAACAGTAACATCACTGGTATTTTCTCCTGACAATACAATGTTTGAAAAATTAAGTGTCAACATGAATTTAGGAGGGCACGTTCAGAGTGTAGTAATGATGTTCACCTTTTAAAAAATATTCATTTTTTATTTTATGTGTAGGAGTGTCTTCCCTGCATAAATTATGTGCACCACCCGCATGCAGTGCCTACAGATGCCAGAGAGGGTGCCAGAACTCCTGGCCTGGTGTTGGAGGGGTCACCAGCACCGTGTGTGTGCAGGGGACCGAGCAAAGGACATGCAGTGCTGCTAACTGCTGGGCCATCTCTCCCGTCCTGAGGTCTTCATCTCGTTAAAGAAACGTGTGAGACCATTTCCTGTTGCCTGTTAGGTACCCTGTCCCCACCTAGTGTCCTGTCCCTTGCTCATGTCAGGGCTTCTCAGTTCCCACTGCTGCTCAACACATGTTGTCTTGTACTATCACCAACTTGACATCACTGGGGCTTCTAAGAAAACAGAACCAAAATCCCTTTGAATCAACTTCCGTGGTTATCTTCTTGTCAATGGAAAAAAAAAAAATCTCCAAGGAAGCTTACTCTCCCATTTAATGTGGTTGGAGGAATTGTCATGTGACAAAGCATTCAAAAGTAAAGAACAGTTTGTGTGGCAAGGGAAAGTGCTCACAGGCCAGGAGCCGTCTAGACCGACAGCATCTTAATCAGCCTTGAGTATTCCAGCATGGACCTCACAGGTCCCATGTCAATGCTCATTCAGTGAGGAACAGGGCTGGCAAGATGGCTCAGTGGATAAAGGTGCTTGTCTTGTGAGCCTGGTGACCCAAGCTGGAAGGAGAGAATCATCTCAAAACGTTGTTCTCTGACCTCTGCACACAAGCATACCACACACAAACATACACTAGTGTGAGTGAGCATGTGCACGCACACACATACGGGTAACATGCACATGCACCTGCACAATAATAAAATAATGTCTGAGGAACTATCTGGAAAGGGGCCTTGACAACCAGTGACCTTGCTCCGATTTCACGTAGGAGAACACTGCTGTACTGTCACACATCTCCACGGCAGAAAGCATTACAAGTTGTCCATCTGTTGCCGTGCCTCCCTGATCAGGACGGTACAGAAATACAGAAGCAGAAAGGCTGGTTCCTGAAACTCAGTGCTGCAGGGATTAGCAGCAGCAGTTTGGGTCCAATAAGTCTTTTCTTCAGGAGACTGACATGCCCCAAAGGAAGCATGTCAGCCTCTGAAGCTGGTGCTCATGAGACAACAGTGGCTGGGAGGTGCAGAATGTGTCTCAGACATTGCGACATGTCCCCTGGGCAATCACAATTGCCCACGGGGAGGATGGAAACTCACATTTCTAAACTGTACTCACAGAAAGAAATCTGGAAAAGGCTTCTTGAAATAGTTGGAACGTTAGATAGCATCTGTCAAAGGCCAAGTGAACAGTCACCAAGTGTCCCGCTGCAGAGAGCAGGGCACGCACATGGGGACTCTGAGCGACAGCGGAATTCTCAGCACAGCACCATCTCTACCTCGCCGAGCATGACTAAAACACTTCCTCAGAGTTAAAGCCATGCTCCCCAGCCATCGATGACAGCATCACAAACCACTAGAACCTTGGTAATTTCAGCACCTAGGAAATCCACATCTGTTGTTGGAGAACAAATCTGTTTTCTCTCTTAGTGAGCTCAAAACCAAAGTTGATCAAGATCCCATTTTCCACACGTGGAAGGCACTGTTGTGTGGGCTACTGGGCTCCCCTGTGCTCCCTGCTAATTTTTTAAAACTTTCGTCTTCCTGATTTGCAGGACAATAGTCAAAGTTTAGTTATTAGAGGTCTTTTCTTGCTATACTTTTAAAGTTTTTGTCTTGTTGGTTTTTTGAAACATTGTTTCACTGTGTAGCCCTGGCTGTCCTGGAACTCACTCTGTAGACCAGGATGGCTTCGAACTTACGGAGGTTTTGCCTCTGCCTCCTGAGTGCTGGGATTAAAGGCATGCACCACCATCACTCACCCAGCAAAGTTATTTTTTTAAACTTATTACACTTTGTGGTTCTTAAAAACTCTTCAGACACATGACGAATCACAGTCCCTTTCAAAATGTTTCCTTTTCTTTACCAATAACAACTCACAAATTTGTTTGTAATTTAAAATTAATTTAAGATGGAGTCATGGAGTCATCCTTCTGGATTCCTGGGAATTTCCCTAGCTCCTGGTTTCTCTATCCTCATGATGTCTCCCTCTATCACGATTTCTCTTTCATTGCTCGCTCACTTTGTCCCTGTTCCAGCTCGACCATCCCATTCCCTTATGTTCTCATCCCCATCCCCTACCCTGTATGGCCCTCCCCCGCCCTCCGCGTGCCATTTACTCATGTAGATCTCATCTATTTCTCCTTCACAGGCCGATCCATGTATCCCTCTTGGGTTCTCCTTCTTAGCTAGCCTCTCTGGAACTGTGGTTTGCAGTCTGGTCATCCTTTGCCTTTCATCTAGTACCCACTTATGAGTGAGTACATACCATGTTTGTCCTTCTGAGTCTGGGTTACCTCACTCAGGATGATGGTATCTAGTTCTATCCATTTGTCTGCAGATTTCATGATGTCATTGTCTTTCTCTGCTGAGTAGTACACTGCCTATGGTGGGATAGCTTACACAGCCTTGGTGCAGGGGGAGGGGCTTAGATCTGCCTCAGCTGAGTGTATCAGGCTCTGCTAACTCCTCATGAAAGGCCCTGCCTTGGAGGAGGTGGCAATGTGGGGTGGGTTGTGGGGGGAAGACTAGGGGTGGGAGGAGGGGGGAAGGGGGAATCTGTGGCTGGTATGTAAAATGAATAGAAAATTTCTTAATAATAATATATATATTTAAAAAATAAAATTATTTTACATTTATCCACTGTAGTTACTTTCCACTCTATCTAAATTCCCTTCTGTTTTCTTTTGGAGACCAGATGTCACGTACCACAGGCTCACTTGAGCTCACTATGGGGCTGAGGATGACCTTAAAGTCCTGATCCCCCTGCCTCTCCCTCCCACGTGCCACTATCCCTGCTCAATGGAGGAAGGAAGCAGCATTTGGTTCAGGTTTGGCAAAGAGCCTTTCCTTACCATGGGTGGAGAGAAATCCATACAGTCCTGCTTTTCTGTCTATATAACGAAGTTAAGGTGATCAGCCCTCACTGTCAACAGCCAAACAAGCAATGAGGACCCACAAGCAAAAGCATCAAAATGAACAGAACTCTGTTTAGCAAGACACATCTACCTAATACAAGCAGAATTTTCACAATATTTAAGTTTATTTTTTAATTTCTTTCTTTTATTGGCACTGGTAGGTATGGAACTCTGGGTCTTACACATATGAGTCAAGGCTACTGAGCTACACTACCAGCCCTGCACTTTTATTTAAATAGTTTTACCACTGGTATTGAGAGAAAGTCCCCAGAGGAAGCTACCTTCCCAATAACACTGGAAATTTGGTCGTCTCAAATGCACAGGTCTGGCAAATGACAGCCAGCATATCTGGTTCAGTTTATCCTTTCCTTTTGTCAATAAAAATGTATTGCAAGCTAGCTACAGCTACTCAGGCACAAGGATGGATGACTTCGTGCCACCATGACAGAGGTGGTGAGTCTGCTGTCTCCTCCCGGGGCCTTTCCAGAAAAGGTTTTCTGAGTATTGTTGGAGGATTTCCAAGAAAGTGTCATGTAGAAGACACAAAGAGGGAGTGTTATAGACTTCACACTCACACACAGGGACATTGAATACCCGGGTGCTTATTTCTGAATCGCTGCTGTTAAAAAAAACCAATGATATAATTATATTATAATCTCCCCCCAAAAACAAAAGAAATAATAAAAAAGAGTTCTATTTAAGAAAAATGTGAAGAACTTTGTAGGACTTATTCCCTCCACCCCAACACTTGGAAATTTTTTTTCAGGTTTCTTGTAAAGATTAAAAAGCATGAAAAAAATTACATGATTTCCTCCACTAATTCCTCATCTTATCAAAATAAAAGATCTTTTTTAAATAAAAGATTTTTGTCCCTTAACTATTCTGAATAAAAAGTCATAAATAATGTAAGGTACCCAAGTCTTGATCTGAAAAAAAAAAAGTAACATTTTTAGCTGCAATATAAAGGAGAGAAAAGAGGGGAAGGGGTGATTTATAACTGGAATAATATGTACTTGTGTACTTGAATGTTTAAGAGCTCAGCATGTCTATTCTAGAAAAAAATCATCAAAGCAGATACTTATAAATAAATATAGAATCATCAAAAATTCAGGGCTGAAAGGGCAGATTGATATAACTGGATTGCAGTTTGGTCACTGAGAGAGTGAGATTTGAAAATAGAGAACAATTCTGTCAAGTTCAGAACACAATGAAATGTGGTCTTTACATTTTACAATTTCTGCTGCTTTTCTGAATAAACTACTACACATTAAAGCTTACAAAAATTCTTTTGATGCATAAGTCAAGTTAGGACTTTGGTAAAAATAATAAACTGTATTCTGCTGACAAAAGATTGTGGCTATTCTCTAATGCCTCAGAGGCATCGTTGCTACAATTATAAAAAGTAGTAAGAAGGAAAGAAAAGGAAATTGGAGAAGGGGTTAAACAATGAAGAGTATGAGATGTCTCGATGACTGCATTTTTTCCTGAGGATTCCATGGAATGAACAGTGGAGTGAATCCTAAACGAGAGAGCAAAAATTGCTGCAGCCCGGAAGACTCATGGAAAGGACGCGACTGAAGATGTAACAGGGGACTTCCATCTGGCATGCTTCCAGAAGGTTCTAGAATTCAAACAAAAGCCAAGAGGGAAACACAAAGGGAGAAAATCTGACATTGATAGACTCAAGTCCCTACCTTTCCACTTCATCACTGCAGGCACACTGCCTGGAATTCATCCTGATAGCAAATACCAGCACATTCACCAAGTGAGGGCTTTTGCTAACGATACTGGCAATCCCTCAGGGAGAAGTCTGTTCTGAAAGGCTGCCTGTTAAGACTTTAGAATTAGGATGCACTGCCTTCTCCTGCCTCAGGAGTCAAGTTTGCCCACCAACAACTCGTGTCCACAGACATAGAGATCAGAGACTCTACAATATCGTGTAAAAAATCAAAACTCATTAGGTATCTTGTGAACATTTATAACATGAAAATGAGTGACCATATATATCTTTTTTTTAAATCTGAAAGAGATAATGGAAGGAATAGAATTTTTAGAAATAAATCTCAAATTAAAATCTTCAAAGAGACTTCAAAGGAGAATTGAATTTATGAAATAAGATTCTTAGAGAATTAATCATCAAAGAAAATATTTTAAAGTATTGTTTAAAACTAAAATCAGAGAGGACTGAAATATTGGTGAATTTTCAAATTGAGCTTTGACGTGAAGAAAGATGGAATGTGTAAGATACAAGCTATAAAAGAGCCACACAGAAAGGTTGTGTATCTAAAAGGAGACTGAGCTGCTAGGATAAATACTACATGAGGGAATTTAAGTGAAAAAATAACGATGTGATAAAAGCAAGAGTTGCCAAAATAAATAGGTAAAATAAGAAAAGAGGGTATTAGAAACCCCATCTAAAGAAAAGAATAATTGATTCCAAAAGATCCATAATTATAACTTGCTATGTAGCTATCTAATAAAAACTCACAAAGTCAAAACAGTGTGAATGTTACTAACTGTAAACTTTTCAGATGAACATATAGATAAATGTTTGGAGATTTCATTATGATACAAAGATTATGCTTCTTAGAAAAGAATGCAAATATCCCCTCTCTGACATTGTTCACAGAGAAGTGTGTGTGGGGGGGGGAGGTGGGAGAGTAGAAAAGAAAGAGAGAGAAAGATGGTGACATCCCATCTTCTTCAGTGGCCACAGTTAGTATGGACATAAGTAGATGCCAACATGGAGAAAGTTGCTAACAAGGGAGGTGAGTGAAGAAACATAGTCATAAGATGGGAGAGGGGTGTCACAGAGAGATCTGATCACTTCTGCTGCAGCCATGGAGGCCAGGAATGACTAAATTTGATTCATCAAAGACCTGGGCTACACAGTATTCCCAGCAGAGATTTTCCACAGAAGGTTGGCATGAAGTTGATTGGCAGTCTGGTAAAATCTCTGGATCTGTCCCCAATATAATATTTTAAATGCATAAAGCAAACAGTGTGAAATGATGAAGGAGAATGATTATATCAAAACAAAAAAGATGGAGCCAACCCTTGATGTACTAATAAATGGTTCTTAATAATACATGAGATCTGACATAGGCATATGGTGAGAGTTAATAGTATCATAGATTTGGGGCAATAGGTAATGCTATATGAAAATATTTCTGAGCTCCAACAATCATAAAATTGAAAAGGTAGAGATACGGTTGAGGCTAGCTGCCTGTGTTTCATTTCAATCTAGAAATTAAGAAAAACATAGGTGTGAGGCTTCCACATATCTAAAATCAGATTTCTTCACCAATGTAACTATATTCCATATGAGGCATTTATGATTTAAAAATACCAAAAAGAAACAATCGAAGAAATAAAAATATCTAGGAAGCACTTTAGGGCTCAGGGGGTGGTAAAGACACTTGTCATGCATGGTTTATTATTTTATTTCATGAATATATTATTTTGGAAATATTTTGGATGCTTTATTTAAAACTGAAAAATGTACCTATCTTACAGTATATTAATATATGTCTCTCTACATAAATCTCTGTGTGTGCACTTATGTACATAAGACATAATGATATATAACTGTGGGTAATATATTTCTCAAACTTGATTCAATTGTCTAAAACTGAAAAATATTCTTCATAGCAAAGGAGACAATGGAATGAAGAGATGATCTAATACTTGGCAGAATATATGAGCAATATGAAAACATGCCAATATCCAAAATATTTAAGGCTTGAAACAATTAGAGAGCCGGAACACAACTCACTTTTAAAATGAGTGTTGATTAGCTACTTCCTCTGGATTGAAACATCCCCTCGTGGAAGTAGAGGGGAGGCTGACAAACTCAGAAGGAAGTCCCAAGACTTCTCATAACTCATAAGAAACTGGAAACTTCCACGTCTCGGGAGACACCTGCTTGAGGTCCTTAGACCACACACAGTTGCTTGTGCAGAGGAGGTTCTGCCATGGAGCTCTGCAAGTTACACAGCCAAGCTCTAGAAATGAATGTTAGGTGAGCTGTCACCAGCACTGGGATGAATCTCAATGAGGTACCACCTTGGAGTTACCATGTTGCTGGAAATGACCCCTCACCCATGCTCCTGAAAATAATCCGTTAGAATAATTTATTTGGTCTGTCTATGGTATTCTGTCAAGGTAAATGATTGTTTGGTCACACACACACACCCAAAAAAAGACACACAACCATGCGCAATAATCTAAACTGGCAATTTCTAAAGAAGAGATATACGTGGCCAATATATGCCTGATAAAATGCTCAAAGTCTCTAATCTCCAGGGAAATAGAAGTCAAAACCACAGTGAGGTAACACCTCACACATGAAAGAATGGTTACTAACAAAATAACAGATGTAGCCCCCTGACCCAGGTGTCAGCCTCTTTGTACACTGTTAGAAGGAATTTAAATTAGTTTAGCTATTTATGAAAAGTTTCTATCTCTAAACTCAAAAAACCTGAAGCTAGAGCAGTCATTTGATCTAGTAAGCCTTCTTTTGTTATAAATCAAAGGGAATTGAGAGCATCAAGTCCAAGGGGCCCTGAGCTCCCTGGTGCATGCCAATACAACTCACTGCAGTCAAGAAACAGAGGAGTTCGTCGGTGGATGAACGGATAAAGAAAAAGTGGTTTCTGTACACAATGCAGGAGACTGTGCTCTTTAGGAAGAATAAAATTCTGACACTCCTGACAACGTGGATCGAGGTGACATGAGGCTAAGAGAAATAACTCAGCCACAAAAGGACAAATACTACATACCACCCCACTTACATGTGAGACCTATGACGTTCTATCTCAGAGGAAGAAGTGACCAGAGAGTGAGATAGAGGCAGTTACGGGAATTAGAAGATGGTTTTCCAAGGTTATAAAACTGTGGATGGCTCACAAGAATATGTTTTAGTGATCTACTGTTTTACATAGTGACCACAGTTAATACTAATATTTCAATGTTGCGAAAGTATTTTAATGAGGGTATCACAAAAATAAATAAGTGGGTGAGTTGATGGGAGACAAGAAGCGCCACAGTTCATTTCCTGATGCATTAAGATCAAAATATCACGCAGCGCTCCACAAACACACACACTTACTTGTCAGAACTGAAATAATTTTAAATGCAGAAATTGGGACCTTCCTTCACCTACCTTAAATGATTGGCATGGATTGTTCTTAATGTCTTAGTCACAGGCAAGGAGATATTAAAACACAGTCAATGTTTTGATAACAGCAAAGCTTTGAGAGATAGTCACACAATCACAAATAATTTTCATAAATAGCCTAGGAGATCTCTACCCATGAGTAATTATCATTTCTTAACAGTAAACAGGGGAGTTCACTTGAAGAAGAAAGCAGACCTCTGGGCCCAGAGTGAGGCCTCCAAACAAAGCTTCAGGTAAAACAACACAATTGATGTAGGCTAATCCTTATCATGACGTTTACCAGGCCAAAGTACCTGGTTACTCTGTATGTTCTCTCTGTCTCATTCTCTCCCTCCTCTCTCTATTTATCTCTTTCCCTCTCTCCCCTTCTTCCCTCCCTCTTCTGCTGTAGGATGGTCTGTATGTCAAATTACTCTGATTGGTCAATAAATAAAACACTGATTGGCCAGTGGCTAGGCAGGAAGTATAGGCGGGACTAACAGAGGAGAAAAGAACAGGAAGGCGGAGGGAGTCACTGCCAGCCGCCGCCAGGACAAGCAGCATGTAAAGATGCCGGTAAGCCACGAGCCA
>CABHPP010117477.1:41746-61206 GCA_902168425.1 Peromyscus attwateri | reverse complement strand
TGTGTGTGTGTGTGTGTGTGTGTGTGTGTGTGTGTATGGAAGTCAAAGGACAACTTGGGAGAGTCAGTTCTCTACTCTCACTTGGTGTGTCCTGAGATTTGAACCCTGGCCCTAGGGCTTGCTGGCAAATGCTTTTACCTGATATCATCTTGTCAGCTCACCTGGTTACTCTAAGCAAATATTTAGAATATGAGAACAACTTTATTACACAGATATGTTAATATTAATGACAGCAATAACTCAGACTGTGTATGTGAATGTTCCCTGTAGAGTTAAAGACTGACTTTGGGAAATACTAGACAGTTTTATTATCAGTTACAAACTCAACAATGACCTTTGGATCCATTTTCTCATGTCAAGAATTTGGGATTGTTCCATTTGGTCACAAATACCTCTAAACACTCCAAATTTATAATTCAACTTCAAGTTGGTGGCTTGCTATTAACCATTAGACACTAAAACAGTGTTCCTCAACCTGCGACCCTTTAATACAGTTCTTCAAGTGGTGGTGACCCCCAATCATAAAATTATTTTTGTTGCTACTTCATAACTGTAATTTTGCTACTGTTATGAATCTTAATGTAAATATCTATGTTTTCTGATGGTCTTGGGCCAGCGAGAAGACTCAGGGGGTAAAGGAGCTTGTTGCCAAGCCTGGCAACCTGAGTGTGACTCACAGACTCACATGATGAGAGTAGAAAAGCAGCTCTGGGGCTTGACCTCTGACCTCTGCACATGTGCTGTGCCACACATGATGCACACATGCACACACACATACACACACATACACACACACACACCTACAGCAAATATAACATCTCAAAAACATCTGTAATCTCTGTAAGCAAACAAAAACATTTTCATTTTATAGAAACTTTTGCAACATTCAATCTATTCACCATCAAATACCACAGAAATAACTAAAACAGGCATATTAAAAATATCTGATTGAGGGGGCTAGCCAGCCACAGTCCAGCCAGGGTACTTGAGATCCTGCCTGGTTGGGAAGACATCCATGGGCCCGCCCGGCTCCTTGCTGTGCCAGGCAGGTAGGCCCCATTATGATGAGCAAACACGTGGTGGAGAATTAGGAGGGACAGAGATGCAGAATGGTCCACACACTGTGGAGAGAGGCGGAAAGGAAGGAAGACAGGGAGGAGGGCTGACGCTGGAGGCCCGTGACGTCTGGGTCCCTCGTCTTACAGCAGCCAGGGTCTGTGCTGATGTCCGTGGCCCATGTTGCCACCAAAGACCACATGAAGCCTGGGGTCTGGGCCGCAAACCATGGCCTTGTTGGTGTCCAGGGGCCATGCTGCTGCCAGAGCCATCCTGATCTGAGTGGCCAGGGCTACCACCTGGAGTCAGGATGTTGACTGGGAGGAGGAGCTGCTGCCTGGGGCCATGTCTGGGTCTGTGGTCCAGCAGTAGCTGAGGTCTGTGTTGAAGTCTGTGGCCCAGGTTGCCACTAGGGCCCACACTGAGGCCAGAGATAGGGGTCACAGCCTGTGGCCTATTTGGAGTCTGGGGCCCATGGTGCAGCAGAGGCCATACAGATCTGGGTGGCCTGTGCTGCCACCAGGGCCATGGAATCATCTGTGCCCAGATACCAAAGGCCATGTCTGTGTCTGTGGCCTTATAGTGGCCAGGGTCTGGGGGGACATATGTGGTTCCTGTTGTCACTGAGGGCCATGAAGATGCCCAGGGTCAGGTCATCCACCTGAGTCCAGGTTGGTGTCTGAGGGCCCGGATGCATGGAGATCTGAGTGGCTTGCACTGCTACCCAATGCCATGGTGATGTCCAGTTCAGAGCTGCAGCTAAGAGCCATGTCTGGCCTGGGACCCTACTGTAGCCAGGGTCTGTGCTGATGTCCGAAGCTCTTGTTACCATCAAGGTCATGCAAAGGCCCAAGGTCTGAGTGCCACACTGCCACTGGGGCCCATGCAAATCTGAGTGGCCTGTACTGCCACCTGGGGCAAAGGTGACATCCAGACTCGGCTCCTGCTGAGGGTCATGTCTGGGTCCATGGTCCTACCGGCAGGGGTCTGTGCTGAAGTCCAAGTCCCATGTTGCCCCCAAAGGTCAAACAGAAACCCAGTGTTAGGGCTGCAACCTGAGGCCTTGGTGGTGTCCAGGGCAATGCTGCTGCCAGAACCATCCCAACCTGGGGGGACATTGCTTTCACCCAGAGTCAGGATGTCATCTGGGCCCAAGCTGCTGCCGAGGACTATGTCTGGGTCCATGGTCCAGCTGCAGCTAAGGTCTGTGTTGATCTCTGTGGCCCATGTCACCTCAGGGGGGCTTAGGAACCATACAAGATGAAATCAGAGGGTCATGCTGAATCAGCTCTGCTCTTCACTGGCCCAAGGAAAGCTGGCCTTGCCTCTCACTGGACACTGCAGCAGGAGAGCTGGCCCTGACCCTCACAGAAGAGCTGGCCCCTGCGCTTAGGAGAGATGGACCCACCCCTCACCACAAACCCTGAGGGCATGGGCATAGGGGAACTGACTCACCCCCTTACCTGAGGCAGGTAGCCCCAATGGTCTGGACTGACCAGCTCAGCTACCACCCAGGTACACAGCCAGGCCCTGGGTTGGCCCACACTAATATCTACCCCATCAATATTACAGACCATCTTTGGCAATTATGGCTTAGATATAAAGGAAACCATACAGTGTACCATCATCCCCTTAACCAAGAGTCTCTGTTCCAAGATCCCATTGAATAGTTATGAGCCTTGTGTCCACTACTCTTTTTCTATGCAGATAGCTCTGAGGAAATTTTAATTGATAAATTAGGTACAGTAAGAAATTATAACTACCAATAAAATAAAAGTAATGTAATGTGCAGCAACAACCGTAGCAGGGATGTGACCCTTGCAGAACCACATGCTGCTCTGTTCACTTTCTTGTTGAACACAGGCAACTGAAACCTCACAGAGTGAACTCAGGGGCGAGAAAAGAACAGCGATTTATTATACCCACTGCCTCGTGCTTTTGAGATTCATAAAGTGTTCAGTTGTAGATCATGCATTTTTACTGCTGTATACTTTTCCATTTTAAGAATGAGCTGCAGTTTATTTATGCATTCTGTGTTTTCTGGGCATTTCGGGAGTTTCTTGTTTTGGGCCACCATGCACAGAGATTCTCCACTGCATATCATTCAGTGAGCATATGTATGTATTTCTGTTGGATCTACACTCAGAAGTGGGATTGGAGTCACAGACACACATTCATATGTTCAGCTGCAGTATATTGCTAAACAAGCTCCCTAAGTGGTTGTGCAGTTTACATTGTCAGCAGCTGTGGGCTTGAGTTCCAGTCTCTCCACAGCCTTTCACACTGTTTTCCTGTTGGAGGCCCATCCCATTCAACCCCATGAATACGCATACAGCATCTACTAAACTGAACCCACTTTACAATGGTTATCTTTTTAAAAACACAAGTGATTAAAATGTGCAAAGCAAGAATTATTTTATTAACCAAAATACAGGATTAATTCATTCAGACCTACCAAACCACCTAAACAACATGGTTTTGCTTAAATAAGATATCATTACAGCCGTAAAAATATCAATTCTCAATATCCTCTTAAAATAATACATTTATTTTTGTACATGTGCATGTAATTGGGTACCCTCAGAAGACAGATGGGGGTATCAGACCCCCGAGGACTGGAATTGTAGGTGTTTGTGAACTACATGATGTGGGTGCTGAGAACCCAACTGTGATCATCTGCAGGGTCAGCAGTTGCTCTTAACCATGGATCCATCTCTCAGCCCTCGGCATCCTTTAATGCACAGTGATGTCTTGACTATAGGCAATATGCCTGATGAAGGGCAAGATATCGCATCACATTCCTGAACTTGGCTATGGCCAAGGACTCATTTGGACGACTGAAGACGAACTGAACCACAGCTGCATTTGACTTAGCGTTGACTAGGTCTTCCCTCCCCCACTTTTTGGATAAATAGTTAAAGAGTTTTCAAAATTTTTAATGGTGTGTATATGTGTGTCTGGGGATAGGTGGGTATATGCACATCCGTTCAGGTGCCTAAGGAGGCCAGAGGTGCCATAGTTCCCTGGAGCTGTAGTTATATGCAGTTGTGAGCAGCTCAATGTGGGTGCTGAGAATCAAACCTAGGTCCTTTGCAAGACCATCATGTATCCTTCACCACTAAGACATCTCTCCAACACATGGATAAACATTTCAAAAAAATGGCTACATTAAACAGGTAGATTTTTGACTTTTCTTGAAAAAAAAATAGTGTAACCAGGAACCCAACACAACACCAATACCAAGCGCTCTCTCTCTCTCTCTCTCTCTCTCTCTCTCTCTCTCTCTCTCTCTCCCTCTCTCTCTCTCTCCCCCTCTCCTCCCCCCTCTCTCTCTCTCTGGCAGGATCTCTGCTAGTACACAGCTGTGGGGAATCCTTGCTCTCCCTAATGGGAGGATGGTCGCTGAGTCACCCAAGCATCAGTCAGTGAACTTAGGCACAGCTGAATTCTTACACTAAGATCAACTCACTCACTGCATTACCTTCCTCATTTTGGAGTTTAATTAAGCCCACACTTAATTTTGGTGACATCAACACTCTATAACAAGCCATTAAAGATTTTGAGAACTGAAGAAAATGGCTCCAGATAGTACAGACTGTTAGTATGGCTGACAGAATCAATGTATGGATGTGCCTTCACACTGGGATGGACCAGGCCAGGAGAGGTGCCGGAGCTGGACTCCTAAGTGTCTCCCTCAGCAGCAAGTTCTTCTGACACTTTTAAAAGTAGTTATAGTTCAGTCAGATAAGGTGACATTTACCTCAAATCCCAGCATTTGGGAAGGAGTGGAGACAAGATCAGGAATTGAAAGATAGTGTTGTCTATGTTGCTAACTCAAGGCCAGCTTGGGCTACATAAGACCTTGCCTCAAAAAAGTTATAGGAGGCGTCAGGCGGTGGTGGTGCATGCCTTTAGTCCCAGCACTCGGGAGTCAGAGCCAAGTGGATCTCTGAGTTCGAGGCCAGCCTGGTCTACAAAGCGAGATCCAGGACAGGCACCAAAGCTACACAGAGAAACCCTGTCTCGAAAAAAACAAAAAAAAAAAAAAAGTTATAGGAGGCAAAAGTTCTCAACAGTGGCGTCAGAGGATGACCCAAAGTCAAGATTGGCTCATGAGGAAGAGGAAGAGGAAGGTTATGACTGAAGACAAACTGCCACCATGAATTAAAGCATGACATCCCCTCAATTCCAGTGCCTCTTAGGGAGGCAGTAATACCACCTTGTGATGTTGTGTCCGAAAGACAAAAGTGAGTTAGAAAATAAGAATGTCTAAAAAATAATCTATCAGATAAATATGCCAGAGAAGCACAAACAAGACATCACATCATTTAATATATATGATTCTATTACACATTCATATATGGTATAAGTCTTAATATCCTGAGGGATCATTTCAGTGAGGGAATTGATCATCCTTGTGTTTTGCTTTCATTTCTTCCTCCAAACAAAAACTTAAAAGACAGAACATTTCTTAAGAGCGATCCCTAAAAGTGATGTGGAGATCTGTAGAAAAACCACAGAAAGTCATGTTAAGGACACAGCATGGTATTCACTGGAAGCAATGTAATGTTTCCTGAAGGAACTGTAAAGCTGCTCTCTCTGCTGTGAGGTCATTAGAGGCAAGTCCAACTTTGAAAAAGGTCAAGGTTAAGCATGAAGCTCACTCACAAGAGCTACGATGCATTTGGCCAGCAAGTTTTATTCAAACACTGCTGCAAAAGGGCAGAGCATGTGATGTGGCCTTACCCAGGTGGAGGGGCAGGAGTGTGGCACTCAGCATCCTCACAGCAACTTTTGGGGAGGCATTGCTTCCTAGACAGGAGCCTCCCAATGGACTTCCTTTTCACCTGGATGGAAGCAAGTCTTTGTACTAATGCCATGTAAAGGAAAGAAAGGAAGAGGCCCAAGGAGATGGTTCAGTCAAGCGTTTGCCTTGCAGGCATAAGGTCCTGTGGTGATACTTTATCTATGTCCCCCAATAAAGTTTATCTGAGGATCAGAGGAGAAAGCCAGCCACTGTAGTAAACACAGAAGTCAGGCAGAGGTAGCACACGCCTTTAATCCTGTCACTGGGAAGGCACAGATCCATCTGGATCTCTGTGAGTTCAAGGCCACCCTGGGAACAGAGCCAGGCATGGTGGCACATGCCTTTAATTCCCAGCACTAGTTAACCATAAAGGTCGGGAGGTCTGTACAGACAGACAAGAAGTGACAGAGCTGGGCAGAAAAAGGAAGTGATGTAGCTGGGTGGAGAGAGCAAATGAGTTGGCATATAGGTGTGTGTATACAGGAAATAGGTCTTTCTTGGCAGATGATCTCCAAGCGGGTAAGAATGTGGCTGGCTTCTTTCTGCTTTTCTGATCTCTCAACTTTTTACTCCAATATTTGCCTCCGGGGTTTTTATTAATAAGACCGTTTAACACTTTGTCCTATAAGGTCCTACATTCAATTTTCCGAACCTGTGTAAAAAGCTGTGAATAATGCCCAGTGCAGGTGAGGCGGGCAGGCGGATCTCAGATAGTCTGGCCTAGTCACCAACTTCAAGTCACAGTGATAGACTCCATCTCACAAAACAAGGTGGACATCCCCAAGGGATGACGCCAGAGGCTGACCTCTGACCTCTACATATATACCCACATATGTGTGCACCTACATGGGCTCTTACATGCACATGTAGGCACACACATAAACACACACAAAGAGAAAGGTTACTAATTCAAAATGGTGGATGTTACCACAACATGTGTCTTTCTAGACAGAAAACCATTTTTTCTGTGACTTATCCTGAATACACATACTGAACATCAGCATTAAAAATATCCTCTTCTACCGGGTGTTGGTGGCACATGCCTTTAATCCCAGCACTCGGGAGGCAGGGGCAGGCGGATCTCTGAGAGTTCGAGGCCATCCTGGGCTACCAAGTGAGCTCCAGGAAAGGCGCAAAGCTACACAGAGAAACCCTGTCTCAAAAAAAAAAAAAAAATCCTCTTCTAAATTATTTACAGCAAAGTTTTCCCACAAAACTCGCTTTCAGTTGCGTCTTCCCCAAGCCTTACCCAAGCCTTACCCAAGCCTTCCCCCTTTACTACAACTTACAAGCCGTCCCTGTCAGTCACCCCCGGGGCTGAAGCCGGAGAAGCATGTTTACCTGGGCATACCAAAATAAGTTCCATCAGTGATAGAAACCCATGAGGCATCTTTCAGAAGCAGTATGAGGGGGCTGGAGAGACGGCCCGGTGGTTAAGAGCACTGGCTGCTTTTATCAGCACCCAACATGGCAGCTCACAAATGCCTCCAACTCTGATGCTAGGGCATCTGATGCTGTCTTCTGGACTCCACAGGTACTGTGCGCACTTGTATAAACCTACACCTCTATACATAGGTTAAGATAGAAAGAAATCTGTTTTTAAAGTTGTCGGTGATGTTTATTTTAAAATGCAAACAAATGGCTGGTAGAATACTTATACGGGGTTCTTTTTGGACAACAGAACAGCAATAGGCTCATGTCAGATACAGTCTACTCTATTTAATTAGAAGTCTACTTCTATGGTCCTCTATGCACCCTGCCATGCGCGTCATATCTCTACTTCTCCCACACAGAAGTCTTTGGTGATGTGCCCCCTCAGCAGTGTGTAGTTCTTATTGGCTAAAGCAAATTTTAAAGTAAGGCAGAAGCATTATGCATTGTGCCTCCTTCACAGAAGTTACTGGAAGGCCTGGATCATACAATGCATGTGACAGAACATAGCAAACACTGAGCACGTGCAGAGGGTCTTTCTGTGACACAACCGTCACTGATGAACACATAGAACAGGGTGAAAAGCAAGAATTCTGGATGTTTCCGTAATATTTGGGCCATAAAGAACAATTTCAAAAGCCAAGTGTAATGACATAATTCAGTAATCTCAGTAGACGGTCAGGAGTTCAAGGGCATCCTCAACTATACAGTGAGTCCAGGTCATCCTGAGCTGAGACCCTACATGGTAGTTTGAACCTGAAGCATACCCAATAGTCTAAGGCATTTTAACCCTGGTCTCCAGCTAGTGGTACTGTATGGAGAGGTTGCAGAACCCTCACAAGATGAAGGCTTGTTAGAGGAAGTGGATCACTAAACCCAGGCCTAGAGGCTCCAGCCCAGCCCCACTTCCGGCTCACTCTCTGCCTGAGTGTGGATACAATGTCACTAGGCGGCCTCCTGCTCTGCCACCTGCTTGCTCCCCTGCTCCACGTCTTCCCGCTACGGCAGACCCTATCCCTCCTGAACTATAAGTCTGAATAAACCCTTTCTCCTTAAAGTTGCTGCTGTGGGGATGTTACCATAGCAACAAGACATAAAACAAGACACTGTCCACAAAACAACCAAACAGAAAAGCTCAGACTACAGGTCTCTTGGAAGCTAGCAGGGGTTCACACCATCCTCCATTATCATTACTGTGGCTGTCCTTAGTGTCCTTTATAAACAATTTGTGGGATAGAAAAAGAAGGGGAAGAGAAAGGGGGGGGGGGGAGACTGGTTTCAGGATGCATGTGTTTCTCTGAGACTTCAGAATAATTCCAGTTCCACCCCCAACGCTCTATTTAGAAAGAAGAACTGGGGTGCAGGCAGCTGTTTTCACCATGGGTCATCGTGGGGATCTCATGAATTAATTGGAATAAAATATTTCCCAAAGATAGCTCCCATATCCCTGAGTCTTAAAAGGGTTATTCAGCTTTATTAGAATTTAGCCACTCAGTGTCTAGGGACTGAAGGGTAGTGGTGACATTCATGAGGGTCGTGTCTGTGACATACATTCAGACATGATCCTGTGTGAAGTAGGGTTTTGTTTCTCTGCAGATTCCATCCCGAATAATCGAGTGACATCACAGATGTCCTCAAGCTCCAGGCACAAAGAGAACCTCTGTCAGGGGCAGATCAGAGACATTTTCTGATGATTATAAATATAACTAAGTTTTCTAAACCAGAGAATTATGAATCACATTAAAATTAGCCTATTAATCGGGGTCAAAACTACGCAATTCAGTTCTGTTGAAAATCATCTGGGAGGGGATTTATTACATATCCCAAAGTTTCTCTAAAGGAGGAACCTCAGAGCGACTCACAGAAGACATTGAGACCCTGACAGTAAGACAACGATTCCTCCCATACACCCACTTCCCCTTCTCTTCATTGGCATTTGAGCTAGCTGGTATCTTTAAAAAAAAAAGATTTATTTATTTAATATGTATAGTGTTCTGTCTGGAAACACACCTGCACACCAGAAGAAGGCACCAGCTCTCATTATAGATGGTTGTGAGCCACCATGTGGTTGGTGGGAATTGAACTCAGGACCTCTGGAAGAGCAGCTAGTGCTCTTAACCTCTGAGCCATCTCTCCAGGCCCACTAGCTGGTGTCTTGCTCAACCTAAAAGCCAGTGTGGGTTACACTAAACTTAATAGAAGAGAAAGTAGGAAGTACTCTTAAACACACTGGCACAGGAGATCACTTCCTAAATATAACACCAGCAGCACAGACACTGAGCACAACAATTCCTTGAGTCTTTTCCCCAGGCTTTCCTTTAATTGCTTATCCAATAGCATTCGGTCCCATGTGCAGTGACTTCCAGATTTGTAACTCATTCCTAAGCCCTTAGAACAAGACCCAGCATCTACTTCATCCATGGGTCTCTTCATCGTCTCTACAGGAAGCCTTTCAGAAAAACTCAATGTGCTCGACTTGGGTGCTTTGTCCTGGTGCCACTACCCCAGCTGGTCATTTCAGTCAGATTGCCCTGGAGGCACAAACCAGGAACCCATCTTCACTCCTGGCCTCATCCTATCCTTTACCTGACCACCTTGCTGTGTCCTGATTGATAGGTGTGAACTGACAGCTCCAGAACTCTAAGGCCACCTTGCTATTTAGCTCAAGAACACCAGTGTCAATCACACAGTAGCATTTCCTAGGTAAAGATACTCCTTTCGCTCTTTCAGGTAATTCGTGTTCTGGGGACACAAGCTCTATCCCCATCCAGCCTCGTCATCCCGTTCTATCATTCAATCCCCTCTGACACCTTTGCTCTCTGGACACCAGCACATCCCTCTTCCTGCATTCCCTACACTCAGTGAGTGGGCTTCCTAACACCCAGCTTCAGTTCACACCAATGCTCCCCCATGGACTCTCCCTGCAGTGCTACCCCCACTAATTTCTTAGCATACAGAAGAGTGGGTTATCATATGACACTTTCATACATAGTTTTGATTGACCACCCCTTTCCTTTTGATTCCACCCTCTTCAGTCTTCATCATAAAAGGCTTTTTAGCAATGCCTGCCTTGATGTGAGCTCAATAATCCAGCTCCGTGGTCTTATCCTCAACTATTATACAATTGGTACACATTACAAATGTATTTAACAGATGATTATAAATTTTAAACAAAGACTAAATGTAAATAAAGTTAGTTACTTAGAATAGCTCACTACCTTCTTGAGGCCAGCTGGTCACTGCCACAATGCCTCTGAAGATCCTGTGGTTTTAGATATGTGCATCCACAGCTTGAGGGCAGAGGTCGAGACATCTCCCAGGCTTGTCCAGGTCTGCTATAGTCACAGAGGAAACTAGTGGGTTTGTAATATGGCCATGGCAAAGCATTGGCGCTCTCTCAACTCCACTCCCCAACAAAATGGTAAATTCCCACGCTTTAAGAGAAATACGACAGACACACACCCTGTACCCCTTCAACACCACCAAGCCCCAACTGTGAAAGCTGAAATTTAAGGAACATATGGTGGTGAATGTGTTACAGGTAGCATTGCTTAACCCAGCCTCATTTTGACTTCCCATGCATCCTGTAACCTTCCCAGCTGCCCGTAGTTTCCAAACCAAACTAGCATTTCCTTAGGGAAACCAAGTCCACTCTGAGGTCCAGCTAGCACCTAGTCTGGGTGAAAAACGCCTCTGTGTAGATAAGCATTTTAAACCTCAAGTCAAATTAGCTCTGTCACGATGGTGCTCGTGCTGTGGGTCCTGGGTCTGGCTGCCTTTGCTGTGGGACCTCCACCCTCGTTTTAATTCATTTCCTTTCTTTTGTAAGCAGTGTGGGCACCTGCTGTTGTTGCTACGGCTACTGTACTTCCTTCCAATCGAACTTCATCATTTAATTATTGGTGGCGTTTTGTGCTTCTTTTGGTTTTTTTTTTTCTTTTCTTTTTCTCTTTTCTTTCTTTTATTTTTTGAAATGGGATCTCGCCCTATAGCTCTAGCTGGCTTGAAATTCAGTATGAAGCCTAGACTAGCCTTCAACTCAAAGTGGTCTTCCTGCCTCTGCCTCCCATGTTCGAAGATGACAGCCATGTCATGCCCTTTTTACTTGGTTAC
Source organism: Peromyscus attwateri (assembly GCA_902168425.1). NCBI lineage: Eukaryota > Metazoa > Chordata > Mammalia > Rodentia > Cricetidae > Peromyscus > Peromyscus attwateri. The sequence continues at coordinate 49,799 of CABHPP010117477.1, read as the reverse complement.
TATCAGATATAAAGATGTTGTCATTAATTTCTTAGATGGACATACTGAGCTAATGAGACTGCTAATTTCACCCTATTAGCTATTTGACAAACATTTTTTAAGAAAAGTATTTATGTCCAACCCTGCCTGTGCTAAATGTTAGCCGGGCCCTGACTGAAACTCACAAAGCTAACAATGGCATAAATGAAACAAGCTGGACAAATAGACCAGATGACATCAAAGGCTGCACGTATAAGTGTATGGAACCAGAGACTGAAGAAGGAAGGCTTATCTAGGCGGAGAGGGGGCGAGCTCAGCAGATAAGGATGCTTGCCGCACAAGCATGAAGACCTTCAGATCCCAGCTCCCACATGATACCTGTAACTTCAGCACTGAAGGAGGGTCACTGCAGATTTCTGGCCAGCAATCCTTTTTGAAAAACCTTCAGTGAGCAACTCATTTCAGGGAAATAAGAGATATAGAGCATGGCACCTACTTCCTCTCGCGTCTCTGCATGTGCATGCATGCTCAATATCAGAAGAGTTTCCATACATCAAGACCCATAAAAATACTAAGGCATGCATACCTGTTGACATACAAGTACACATACACATAAATACCATATACACAAAGAATTCAAAATAGATATATAGATAAACGATAGGTAGGTAATAGATAAGTACAATAGATGATGGATAGAAAGATGGATGATAGTTAAATAGATAGATAGATAGATAGATAGATAGATAGATAGATAGATAGATAGATAGATGATAGACGGGGTAGATGATTGATAAATTATAGACAGACATAGATGATTGATAGATAATAGATAAATGATGGACAGATATAGATGATTGATAGACAGATGATAGATAAGCAATGATGAGCTTTTCAAGTGTGACATGCCAAAGCTTAAAAAAGTAAAACATGAGAAGCAGCTGGATGATGTAGTTGACTATGGAGAAGGTATAGCTGTACACATCTGTATACAACTGGGATTGTTTGCATGATATAGGGAAGGCTTTGCACATACCTATCCCCCAAACTGAATGAACCAACTTCAGCTTCATAAAGGGAACAAGAGCTCAGGGTGAAGGTCCAAGGGGAAGCAGAGCCCACATCATGCAGGTCTTATTGAATGCCAGGTTATGAGATGTTACTGTGAGTGAAGAGATTGACATGTGGATGGAAGGATGTGATACGATTATAATGTAAGGTAGTTTATGTTTGAAAGGGATCATGAAGCTACTGTGAGAGAAACAAATCTGGGGACACGGGGTGGTTTGGTAAAGTAATATGACCAATTTAGGAAGCTGTGACTCCAGCACATGGGAAAACGGAGGTGGAGGAGGAAGGCGGCGGCACTGGAGAGAGCTCAGATGTGGAAAGCGTCAAGGTGCAATATGCAAATGGAAGGACTGGGATTCTTTAGCAGACTCAAACATGATTATGCATATTTACAAGAACATCTGATGACTATTAAACTGTACAAACACTCAGTGATGACTTCACTGCACATTGTGATTATAATGGGTATAATCAGTTGGATGGGTGATACTAATTTAAAGGGAAAATAATTTTGAGAAAATATTGAAAATACATTCATAATGAAGATTCATTTGAGAAATGTTAAGCACCTTTGCAGTTGAATAAACACTTTATAATAATCAGCAACATATTAAGGGCTTTTGTCTATGTCTTAAAAGTAAGTTCAGTACAATAGGAATATTGTTTTGTCATGACGAATGCATCTTTGACTAATTCTTTTGAAAGGAATGCTGTCAACTGTGTTAGTTACAACTCACAGCTTAACATGATAGTTCATTCTGTAAGTTCATTCAATAAAACACTGCTCAATTGATTATATATCTGTCTATGTGCACATATGTGTATATACATATTTGCATGTGTGTACATGTGCATGTGGAGGCCCAAGGTTGACTTCGGGTGTCTTCCTTCATCACTCTCCACTGTATACATCTCTTTGAACCCTGAACTCTTTGCTTTGGCTACTGTATCTAGCCAGCTTGCTCCAGGAATTCCCTGTGTTGGCCTCACTTTGGCTGGCCCTACAGGTGGCTTGTCATACTTTTGGTTGGCTTTTTACATAGCCAGATCATGGGATCATAGCTCCTGATGTTCACACTTGTGTGGCCTCTCCCAGGTCCCATTCCTTACATTTTTGAAGGTGCATATGGCCCATGCCCAGTTTTACTCCCGTCTCCACTGGCCTCATCACAATTGTATGGGAATAGATAGACATATAAAATAAGGCTTTCTTGAGTTTGGGTTTTTGTTTTTAACTACACACACTTACCATTTCTAATGTAAAATGGGAATGATCAATATCAGAAGAGTTTCCATACAGCAAGACCCATAAATGATAAGTCAGACTAGGCACACCCAAACATTAACAGAGAAGTTAAAAAAAGATTTTGAAATCAACCTGTTGAATTAGTTTGTATTGAGTTTATTGCATAATCCCTAGGAGTCTTAACATGTAAAAATGGAGATTAAGTTTAGTAGAAAGAATCCAAAAGATATTAGAGTGGTTTTTATTATGGTTATAGCTAGAAGTTAAAACAGGTAAAAGAGTAAACATTAGAAATATAGGTCTCTGTCCATTTGTTTTAGAATATAATTCTTTTTAAGTGTGTTTAAAATAAATAGATGTGTTTAATTTCATGAGTGTTTTGCTTGAATATATGTCTGTGCATGACACACATGCCTGGTAACCATGAAAGTCAGAAGATGGTGTTGAATCCCTTGAAACTGGAGTCATAGATGGTTGTAAGGCCCATGTGTATGTCAGGCATCAAACCTTGATCCTCTGAAAGAAGAGCAATTGCTCTTAACTGCTAAGCTATCTCTCCAGTCCCCAGAAGAGAGGTTTTTTTTTTGGTTTTTTTTTTTTTTTTTTTTTTTTTTTTGGTTTTTCGAGACAGGGTTTCTCTGTGTAGCTTTGCGCCTTTTCCTGGAACTCGCTTTGTAGACCAGGCTGGCCTGGAACTCACAGAGATCCGCCCGGCTCTGCCTCCTGAGTGCTGGGATTAAAGGCGTGCACCACCACTGCCCGGCAATGAAGAGAGTTCTTTATGTTCATTTATTTTTGTGGTTTTGGGTAAGATCTTACCATGTGGTCCATGCTGGCCTGGAAGCAGTGATCCTCCTGCCTCTATTTTCCAAGAGCTAGGATTACAGATGGGAACCACAGTGCTTATATATTTATTGTTTTAAGCAATACAAATATCCAAGATTCAAGCTAAAACTAGGAATGTTTATTTATAGATGTGTGCACACATATTTGCAAACATCTAAGTTTCTAACTCTGCCTATATATAATATACCTATATGCATTTATCTGGAATGATACTCAGAAACTAATTAATAGTGCTTGCTTTGGGAAGAAAATAAAGGAATGGGAATTGAAAAGAGAATTCAGGGATCTGTTAAAAATATATCCAAGGAGCAGAGAAGGCAGATGTGAAATGTAATATTTGCAAGCAATGATACAGGTCAATCTATGGCTACTATGGTCCCTCAAGAAATGGCAGTAGGTTGCTACCAAACAAGGTTCTACAGCTAGTGTGAAAAGTACATATGGCCACTGTATCTAAAAGGTCATTTAGTTCCAAGGAATGACACTGAGAAAATGTGAAAGGCTGAAAATAGAATGCTCCTTGGCAGAGAATACAGTCTCCCAAAAACATTCTGTAAGGTCTTCATGTAAGTCTGATACTGCTCTAATTTCCAAATTTCACCTTTCTAAAGAAAGTTGTGTGTGTGTGTGTGTGTGTGTGTGTGTGTGTGTGTGTGTGTGTACAGATACACTCACACTACAAGCTCACATAGAGGCCAGAGGTCCACATTAGTGTCTTGCCCAATTGTTGTCTATGTTGGTTCTTGAGACATGGTCTCTCACTGAACCTGGAGCTCACTATTTTCTCTAGATTTGATGACCAGCAAGACCAGTTGTGCTTAAGCATGCAAATCACAAGGCTCACAATATAGTGCTTGACAGTTCCTATCTTATCACGTGTACTGAGTGATCTCCCACCCATGCCCTGCAGCTGCAGAGCAGAACTCTCCAAGTCCCTTGATTTTTGTTTTTAACTTCAGTGTTTTTTCAAAACCAGACTTCATAAAACACCTCAGAAAACCAACTATATACATGATTTTTCTTTTTACTTTGCCTCCTCGTGTTGTATTCTGGAAATTTCTTCCACACTAAATACCCATCCATTGAGCTCCATGAGGAGTCAGAAAATGAGAAATTGACAATGGAGACATTGAAAGTCCTATTCCTCAGAGAGAGGGGGCTGTAATGGCTGCAGGCTGGAAGTTATGAAGCAACTCATGGGCACCAAGCTTCTACAGAAACAATTCTTAAGGGGAAGACCCAAGAACACCCTCAAATGTAAAAATTGATTATAAATACTTGAATTCTGGTTCTAATACCCAAAGGGCAAAACCAACATGCTTAGAACCAATCAAATGATGAGAAAATTTACAGCATGCATGAGCCAAATTTTAAAGCTTAATATTTTGAAAAATAGGACATGACTCATGAAAGGAAAGGGTATTTCAAGACATTCAAGGGTGGGTGTACCCCACAGAGAGTCTAACGGGTGCTGGTGTATCCCACAGAGGGTCTACATGGGTGCTGGTATACCCCACAGAGAGTCTACACGGGTGTTGGTGTACCCCACAGAGGTTCTACATGGGTGCTGGTTTACCCCACAGGTGATTACATGGGTCCTGGTGTACCCCACAGAGGGTCTACATGGGTGCTGGTGTACCCCACAGAGGGTCTACATGGGTGCTGGTGTACCCCACAGGGGTTTACATGGGTGCTGGTGTACCCCACTGCTGTGGATATCGCTCTGTATAAATAAAACACTGATTGGCCAGCAGCCAGACAGGAAGTATAGGCGGGACTAGCAGAGAGGAGAGAGGAAAAGGAGAGGAAGGCAGGGGAAAGGAGACACCAGCTGCCATTCAGGGAGCATCATGTAGAGGCAACAAGTAAAGCCATGGAACACGTGGCAAAATATAGATTAACAGAAATGGGCTTAGTATAAGAGTAAGAGCTAGACAATGATAGGCCTGAGCTAATGGCTGAGCAGTTTAAATAATATAAGAGTCGGTGTGTGTATTTTATAAGTGGGCTCTGGGACCGGTGGGGCTTGGCGGGAGCTGGAGAGAAATTCTCCAGCTACAAATGGCACCCAACGGGTTGGCAAGAGTTTCCACCTAAATCCTGACAAAAAAGATTCTAAAACGGAGCTAAAAACAGTTCCTAGTTGTCTCTCTCAAGTTAGTGACAGCCTTCATGTTTGAGCTACTATGGTGGGTTCCTGGTGTGTGCACTCAACCTGCAGTATGGCGGGAATGAGGCCTCTACAAGTGGCACATTACGTTGCCTGGTGGATTTAGTCTTTGCTAGTACAAAACAAAAAAAGAGGTTTCTGGGCTACACACTGCTTTGATAGAAGCATAGACGCACTATTTCTGAGAGTTGATGGCTCCCAGAGCTGGCGGAAAACATACCACTGCCATGTTGGGAAGCTGAAGTGGGCGGAGCCAGCAGCCACAGTGCCATTTCAGTCTTAGAATGCTGCAGTTTAAAGCAATAGGTTCACAATAAGACTGATTCAGATGGAATAGTTTACAATGTATATAAAAATGTACGTAGGCTTGAAAGAGAGAGAAAAAGAAATATATACAGTTATATAAACAAATAGATAGTTGTTAAAAATAAAGTCTTTAAAGAAACAGTAAAGGTAATATAAAAAATATTAAGCCATGTAAAGATGGCTATCACGCAGAGAATCTGGATTATGTTCTCTTTGATATTCGTAACTGAAGAAAAACATTTGATCGTAAAAGCTATTGAGTTAAACAAATATGGATATTTTAAAGGTACCTTGACTTCAAAATTTGGATGTAAGGATATGTTGCTTTGGAAAGGAGGCTCTGCTTTTGTTTCTACAGAAAGTCAGAGGCTATGGATTTGTTCCAGATTAAGATACATCAGGTTTGACCAGCCAAGACCCCCTGAGAGGTCTCCGATGACATCATGGCCCAGATGATCCAACATTCAGATTGGATTCAAGGCAACTGGCTCAGACGATACACCCTCACGGACTACTCCATGATCCTAAAATTTTCTTTGTGTCCCCATAAGATACAGCGCCCCCCTCCAGCAGGAAGTAGTAAGAGAAGCTACACCCAAATTCCCAAATATACCAAGCTGGCTTTGGAGATGGAATTGGCTCATTCCTTCTCAAAACCCAGGCATATTGCTTAAAAAAAATGGTTAAGAGATTCTTTTGTCCCAAATCAGAAGAGCCCTCTGGTGTGGGACAGAGAAAAACTAATATTTGTATTTAAAACAGGTTGATTACAAATGTGATCTCTTTCTAAAAAAGAAAAGGGGATATGATATAGCTATATAGGATATAGAGATGATAGGATAAAAGGGTAGATTAATGAACCTACTTTTAAAGAGCAACAACTTGTTTAAAATGTTTTATATTGGTATAGATTTTAGTCTATTGATACAAGTTTAAACTTAATTTTGTTATAATATATATATATAATATATATATATATTTCTATTCTTGTTTGAGGTATTAAGTTTATGTAACTCATTTAGATTGTAAAGGATAATTAAGAAATAGAGATTAATAATTAGTCTTCTATGATAGTCAAACTTGTAACATGTTAGTTAAGTTTTCTAGGTATACATAGATATATTTCAGATAGATAGGTAATCTTCAAATACTTCAAAAACCTACAGAATATGGCATTTAAAATGTTTTAAAAATTTAGACTTTCTGGACAGTGAGACATGTCTGCTCCTGGCAGCACCGATTTATTTCAGAGAGGAGGATGGGCATTGAAGATACTTCATATGGAGTTTATCTTCACCTTGGCAAAATAGCTATTTGGGCAAGAAACTGTTCTTGCCTGGACTGCTTGATCGACTGGACATACAGGACCCATAGAAAGATGACCACTGAACTTTTCTTGGCAAAATGGTCCATCAGGTTCCTGCTTCGCAGAGGAAACTGCCAGACATTCTACAGGACACTGAAAAAAGTGACCAAGAGACTCTAGCCCTGTGGGCTGAAGACAGATGCCCCAACTTACAAAGGAACATTAGGTGACTGTCCAGACTGCCAGCTGTCTCTGTCTACCCTGCAAGACTCCCGAAAGTTGTTTGCATCCTTCTCCCATTTCTCAGGTAATAGTATATCCTTCTGAGGTCTTTGATGTAGTTGAAGCTAGATAGTTACAATTTTCCTTAGTTATGATAAAAGATAAGTTAGATATAAAACCTTAGACTCACAAATATAAGATATATAGGATATCTTCTTTAATTTTGCCAAATAAACTAGTTATTATAAATAGACTAGATATTATAACTATAATTCTTGCTTGATGATTGTTTTGTTATCTGTAATTTTACTATGCAAAAGTTAAAGCCTTCCTTTTAGAAAAAAAGAAAAGGGGAAGTACTGTGGGATGTTCTGTATGTTACGTGTGTTGCTTGATTGGGTAATAAATAAAGCACTGATTGGCCAGTAGCCAGGCAGGAAGTATAGGTGGAACAAAGAGAAGAGAATTGTGGGAAGTGGAAGGCTGAGGCAGAGAGACCGGCCAGCCACCACCATGACCAGCGAGATGTAAGGTAAGCCACAAGCCACATGGCAACTTATAGATTAATAGAAATGGGTTAATTTAAGATATAACAACTAGATAACAAGAAGCCTGCCACGGCCATACAGTTTATAAGTAATATAAGCATCTGAGTGATTATTTTATACATGGATTGTGGCACTGCGGAGGCTTGGTGAGACCTGGAGAGAGGCTCTCCAGCTACACCCCACAGAGGGATTACATGGGTGCTGGTGTATCCCACAGAGGGTCTACACAGGTGCTGGTGTACCCCACAGGGGGTCTACACGGGTGTTGGTGTACCCCACAGAGGGTCTACATGGGTGCTGGTGTACCAGACGGAGGGTCTACATGGGTGCTGGTGTACCCCACAGAGGGTCTACACGGG
>CABHPP010117477.1:0-29631 GCA_902168425.1 Peromyscus attwateri | reverse complement strand
AAGAAAGAAAGAAAGAAAGAAAGAAAGAAAGAAAGAAAGAAAGAAAGAAAGAAAGAAAGGAAAAGCAAAAGCCCAGAGAACTGATGAAATGTGCGAAATCTTATGTATATACAGATGAAATACAGAAACCAAGCAAAGACAGACTAAACGTGACTGAAATATATTCAGATTTGGGCTGACATCAGGCCTCAGAGGGTAAAAGGTCTTGTCGTCAAGCCGAAAACCACCTCCCTAATGTTGTCTTCTGCCTTCCACACACATTTCTTACATAACATTGCAAGAACAATACTAAACCACTCAAAGACATTATCACAAAAACAGGCATATGGCAATCAGGACACAGTGGCAAAGATTCTTTCCAAATGTTAATAAACTTTATCCAACTGACTTCATCATAGGAATGTAATATTAGTTTAAAAACTGGTCAATGTTATTTAATATATTATTTTAAAAGGACCATAATTGTATCCAGAGATGTAGAGAGAGTATATATGCAAATTCAACATTCATCATTTGTAAAAGTTCTCCGTGTTTAAATACAGGAGGGAATGGTCTCAGCATAATAAAGAGAATATGCAAAAAGCTTGCCATCCCACTAAAGAGGAAGGGGGCCCACCAGCTCCGTCATCAGGTGGAGGTCGACATTCACACTTCCTGTTCTACCTTGTGGTGGAAGTCACACTGAAGATTAACAAGGCTAGAAAAAGCAATAAAAGGCAATTAGAGGGGAAAGCCGTGGGTAACCGGGTCTTTCCTCTTAGTCAATAGAACTGCTGGGGTCTGAAACTGGGCTGAATTTACATTAAAACAGCTAGAACTAACCAGTTTAGAGGAATGCATAGTTGAAAAGTAATAAAAATGAATTCACTGTATTCATTAGACCAAAGCAAATGCAAAAAATGATGTTTAAAAATGCACCATCATTTTCAACCACAGCAAAACAACTAATTACCTAGGAACTTGTGTGACAAAAGTGGGCAGGATTTTCAAGCACATTTCTAAGTATGAAAACTATTACTGAAGGGACTACAGAACTTTAACAACAGAGAGAAGTTTGTTCTTTGGGAAGAGGGAGGACTCAATATTGGTACACAGTTGATCCTATCCGAGTCATGGTATAGACTACAAGCTATTTCCACACAATCCCATTGAAAATCTCCAAAGTTTTTTCTTTCTTTCTTTTTTTTTTTTTTTTTTTGTAGAAATTGCCAAATTTACTACAAAATGGAAATACAATGTGAACACAACAGAACAGCCACAGGTTCTTTGAGGAGAAACAAATGTGCCTGGCATACTACCCCAGTTTGATTTCAAGTCATTTTGCTGAGCTCTGATAATAAAGAAAATGGAGTATTGCTGCAGAGACAAGCAGGTCACAGGACTACAATGAAGAACCTAAGAGCTGGATGCACTGGTACACAGAAAACTGATGACCACAGAGCTGCAGGGAGGACACGCCGTGAAATACGTCCTGTTTACAATAAAGGTACCAGAACCCTGAGAAGTCATGTGGAGAAATAAAAACTTCAATCCATACCTTGCAAAATATGTTAATATTAACACAAAACTGACCTAAGGTCTAAGCATAAGACCCTGGAGAGATGGCTCAGCAGTAAGAGCATGTATTTCTCTTTCAAAGGACATTAGTTTGACTCCCGGTACCCACATGTGTCTCCCAGCCATCTGTAACCCTTATCCCAGGGTATCTGATGCCCTCTTCTGGCCTCAGCCTACACCAGGCACATGTATAGACATACACACAGGAAAAACACCCATACACATAAAATAAATGATTTTTTAAAAAACCCTAGAACATGTATAAGTATATTTTTGTGAATATAAGTCAGGAATTTATAGTAAATATGCAAAAATGACTCAGATAAACCTGAATAATTATATGAGGGAAATAATTATGTGAGGGTAAAAACTAGACCACCCTACCTTTTTGTAAGAAAAAAATATAAATTATACAACTATGTGTGCATAAAAATCACAGCTCTATAGAAGTCTAGAAAATACAGAAATCTAAAGTCACAGGAAACAGAGCCAGGATAAACTCTCAGGGGCGATGGGCATGTTCACTGTTTAGTGGTGAGAAAGGAGCCTGGACATGCTCCAATACTTATCAAATGTTATCCTTCAAATATGTACAGCTCATTATATGTCTAGTGTTCCCTCAAACGCTTGGTGTGACTGTAGTCTGGAATGTGCATTGCTTAATTGTATCCTATTACTAATGTGTATGTGTGTGAAAAGTAAAATGTAGAGGAATAGACATTTGGTTGGACTAGGGGAGTAATCCCAACTAAGAAATGTGAAATGAAGCAGCCTGTGTTACCATCAAGTAGTAGTACTGGATGGATTTGTGGACTAAGGTACAAATTCAGCCAGCATTGGAATGTAGATGCTGTTAATTTGGTTGAAATTAGTTGGAGAAAATGAGTGAAGTTAGAGAGAAGAGGTCAAACGGAGCTGTAAGACAACCATTACCCAGTGAAGGCAGAAGAAGTTGACGTAAAGGTGTGTGAGAGGGGGTAGCTATGAAGGTGCATGGAAAGCCGGAACACATCCTCTCCAAAGCCTCCACAGGTGAGAGTTCTGCACCAGTACAAAGCACATGTGAAGAGACTCACACAGAAAAACGAGACCAGAAGGAGAGGTCAAGGACTCCATGAAAACAGGAACAGAAGAATCCCTGTCACAAGAGTCATTACAGGGAGAGTGGGAAAGAGGACACCGCAGGAATTCAACAGGAGATGAACACGAAGAGAACACTGAGGACATTACTTCTAAAATGAGGCACAGAGTGGAATGTGGGGTCCAGTCAGATGGTGTTGGTGGACAGTGCACAGCTGCAATCCCGGCATTCAGAGGTGAGGTCATCAGCGTAAGTCCTCGTCTGCATAGAGCCCTGTGAGGACAGACCTCAGCCCAAAGAGAAAATGTCACCAGGGGCGGCAAAGGAAAGCACTAGGAAACATGGCAGTTTGTGGTCTGTCTTGTGAGGTGTAAATGACACAGAAGATTCGGGACAGAGGGAATTCCATGTTTAATGTCATGGCAGGGTGGGAAAGCAAAGACATTAGTCATGAGACATTGGAGGAGGACAGAGGAACATTTGAAGGTCACCAGGAGCTCCTATATCTTCTGTGAATTTCCTTTTACAAAGTCTTAGGTATTGGGGAGAATGCATGTAAGAAGTGTCTATTTTGTAAAAGTCCAACTTAGGTAGGAACTGGAATTTTTTGTAAAAATAAAAATAGATAAACCAACTTAATGAGACACTGTCTCGCCTATCAGCCTATCACTTATTTGCATGTTAACTGTAACATCAGAACCATAATTTCTATTATAATTGGGTAACCACTCTCTTTGATGTATTTTCAGAAACTTTATTTGTTGGTGGTAGTGTTGAGGAGGAGAAACCACGTGTCAGTGTAATTTTTTTTTTCAAAGCAACCTTGATGTGACAGCATTATCCTGAGGGCATCACGAGAGTTGCTTGGTGTTTGAAGGCAACTCCTTCCCGAACAACTCAAACAGCAAAATGAACACAATATACTATCTATGCCCTTGAGCTTGGGTGGAAGCCATGGAGAAAACTTCTTGTTGGTTTTAATTAGGACTGCAGAGAACCAGCACACTAACAATTTCTCTTTCCTCAAAGTATGGTTTTATGGAATTTGAGGCAAGAGGCAAAAGAAAAACAAAATAAGCTCAGTGGGTTTGTTGTTGTTCAAGACCAAACATAATAAATTCCATTTATTCTATTTTCCTCTGTTTTGATACACCATCCCTATACTTTTTTAAAATTATTAACAACTTCTAAGAATCTAGGAAAGTGTATCAAAGAAATCATAAAGGATTAATAAAAAGTTTCACAACCTTACCCTTCATCTACTACTGAAAGGCTTTCAGGAGATTCATTTTACGACATGCAGGCAAGTACTGTTTTGCACAAATCATACCTCAAGTCTTTGTGAATCCCTTTATAGTTTCATTAGTAAAAATAGAAGTGGCGATGTCATATGTCTTGGGTAGGACTACCTTTTGGAGGAGCTCAAAGTTTTTTCTTGTTCATTAATTATTTAACAGCATACTGCAGTGTTCCCTAAGGCCATTGATTAGAAAAGCCTTTGGTCTATGGATCACCGAATCCAGGGTGGTTTGCCTGCACATGCTATGGATTCTTATCGGGCTGCCTTTCAATCACTTTGAGCCCAAGTGTTCTCCTTGCTCTCCTAAGAGTGGTCACATGCGGTGGCCAGCCTTGCCTGCTCCTGGTTTTATCAGTCTATTCCTGGAATTCCTACCCATGAAATACAGATACTTTTCATTTATAGAGATCTGACAGCTTTGAACCTTTAAAAATACACAGAATATTCCCTTGAGATGCTTAATCTCCATTGTCAGCTTGATGTGATTTAGAGTCACCATGGCAACACGCCTCTGGGTGTGTCTGTGATGGTATTTCCCGATAGGTTTAAATCAGGATGAAGATCCACCTTGAAAATGGGAAGCATCATCCCATGGACTGGAGTCCCAGATGGAATGAAGGAGAAAGTGAACTGAACCACAGCCTTCCCCTCTCTGCTTCTGGATGTCGGCTGCAGTGTGACCTCACACTCAAGAGGTCATCCCTTTCCTACCTCGAAGAACATGACTTTCAAACTGGGAGCTCAAACCAACCGATTCTTCTTCAGCTTGTCTCTGTCAGGCATTTTGACACAGGGAAGAGAAAATGAATTAATCAGCATCTCCAGTAAAGATCCTGTATATCGGTTTTTACACACTTGCCTACCAACAGGAATGCGTTCAGTTTGTGAGGCTGCACCATTCATTGTTGCTCTTGTTTTAATTATCTTAAATTTGAATAAAAAAGTTTTCAAGCATGTCAACATAGTAGGTTTCCGGTCCTAAAATAAGATAGCATTGTATAATTTGATAAGTCTTTGCTGAAAATATTGAGCAAAGAAAGCAGAATGATCTGGTTTCAGTGCCACTCAGCACTGGCATGAGAGAAAAAAGAACTGTAATCATATCTAATTAGTGTTAAAATAATGTTTCCCTTTGAAATGTTTAATTAACTCTATTTTATGGCATAGGCACTCCTGATGTGGCACTTGCCTTAGAGCTGGAAGATGTTGGGGAGTTAAGTAGTGCAGGCAGACCCTGGGCCCAGTGTGGGCAGACCCTGGCAGGGAGTGGCTGTTGTGCGCAGATGCCTGGACCACTGGTGGATCCTGGATGCTTGCTCCGAACAGCAGGCCTGCATCTCAGCCTTTGTTGCTTCCTCGGAGCCTCCCATGGTGCTTTCCATTTACCAGCAGCATCCCAAGCAGACAAAGACCTTCCACACAATTTGCCCTCCAGTTCAGAGACGAATCCTATTAAAACTTGTTTTACCTCTTATAACATATTGATGTTTGTTGCCACCCTGTGTGGGTCCTCTGTCACTGAGCTACTCATACTGGGGTGAGGTGGTCTTGGGTTTCATAAAGCCAGGGCAGATTCACTGGCATATTTACAGGTTGCCGTTCTCAAGGCTGAAGCTAATTTAATTGACCTTATTACAAATATAGCTTTCTTGATGATTACATCACAATCAGGTATTACTTTGATTACTGTTGTTTCAAAGGAATATGAGTTTTCTAAAAGTGTTTTCTAAAACGGCCCACAGTAGCTAGCTGTGTTCTCAAGTTGTAAACTTCCATGGATCGTGGTGAGGGAACTCCGCTCTAATATTCTCACTGAAACAAGGGCAGAAAGGAATACTCCACCCACTGTGAAGTAATTCTAAGACATGAGACATATAAATTCTGGGGTACAACCAATGCTAGACTAATTGCTGTGCTTTAAGTATCATTGAAGAAGTGATCCTGGGATCAGGAACATGGCTCAGCTGGGTGAATACTGACATAGTATGCACCAATTCCTAGGCTCAGTCCACAGCACTAACAGGTACGGTCACACGTGCCTGCTAGTATTAGCACTAAGGAAGTGGAGGCAGGAGGATCAAGAGTTTGAAATCAACCTTGGCTAACATAGTAAATTTGGGGCCAGCCTGGTATACATTAGATCCCATCTTAACTAAACAAAACAGCAGCAACAAGGAATTATCTGGTCTGTAAAATGTATAAAAGTTGTTGTTAATTTCAAAGCACTAGTTAGATTTTTAACAAAAGAAATATCTGCTTTCATATAATCTTTGTGTCTGTGTCTCTGTGTCTGTCTGTCTCTCTCTCTATTCCTCTCTCTCTCTCTCTCTCTCTCTCTCTCACACGCACACACACACACACACATACACACACACACACACACACACACACACACACACACAGCACCAACACATGTTTGTCTGAAAGTACATTCACCTTCCAGGCCTTGAGACTCTCAGTCACTCTCAAGAACGAATCAATCCTTTGTCTTCTAGATGAATGGGCAGCATAAACACCAAGCTTGAAAATGAGCTCCTTGCAATGGATCTTGCTTACCACATGTAAGGAGTTTGCAGGAAACCTCCCACCCCTCCATATTTCTTTGGGAATTTATAAAAACAGCAGCAGTGTCAACTCCACACACCGATTCTCAGGGTTCCTTCTGATGTCAAAATACACAGGTATGTTTGCTCAAAGACGCGGTTGGCAGGTGGACGCACCTGGTAACATCAGGCCTGAAAGGCTGGTTAGCTTTCTGTGGTAGTCAGAGGAACAAGATGTCACCAGCCCTGTCTGCAGCCTTCTAGTGAGCTTTAGACAGCTTTATTTAAATCAACTGAATTGGCAGCTGGGAAAAGGAGAGCAAGTGAACATTATAAAGAGTGACTAGGCACAGGACCATGAAGATGAGGTCAAGACAGGTATGGTCATGGAAAGTTTGGCTTAATCTCTTCAAAGCCAAAGAAGATTATTCAACAAGCTAAATACACAATGTCAGAATTGTTGGCTTGATAACTCAGCCAACATAATATTTGGGACGCATCTAAAAAGGTTAATGAAAGCTTTTTAGCTTGAGAAAAGTGTCTGTAGTATCATTTTTGAGTTAAAGGGTCAACTAGGAAAGTGTGTGTTCATGGTCTGGGGAGATGACCCAGTGGTTGAGAGCATTTGCTGCTCTTGTATAGGACATCAAGTTTAATGACTGACTTGGTAGAATCAGTCCCAAACAAAAGAAAAACATATCTACAAAGTTGTTAATATTGTGTTCTTTCTATGTCATTGAAAATCTGCTCATGGAATAGTTGACTGAAAAGTTGAAGTTTGAAGGAAAATACACTTTTGTGAGCTGAGAGGTTTATCACATGAAATGATAGTTATGCTGGGATATAAAGAATATCCAACTCCTTCGCACTGTTCAAAGTCCTAAGACAGATGTGCATGCTGATGGTCTATGCCACTGTGGTGTTTTAGTCAGCAGCCCACACTTTCTGTGACTGTCCTCATGACAACTCCCTTCTCAACTCCATGCTCTCCAGCTTTCCTTCATCTCCATTGTACTTCTTGATCTACTGGATCTCCAGCCACTTCCTCAGTGTTTTGTAAGATGTTAGCATTCTTACACATGCTATTCATTCTTTAATTTCTTTAAATGTACTGATACTTGATTGCAATGTGAACATTAAGATGCTCACTAACTTAATCAGTGCTCAGTGTCACAACTGATCATTATGACACATTTAGACACAGCACAAGTTTGAAAACAGGTAAGATGTATTGAAGTTTTACTCTGTAAACATTGTAAGTTTAATTAGGATAATAGCTAAAATGCAAAGAAATCTTTCAGAGGAATACAGCTCACTTCATAACAGGCAAAACTTCATAACAGGTAAAACTTAGCAGGCGCATTTTCTCATGCAACATCTAGAGCAGTCATTCTCAACTTTCCTAAAGCCGCAACCCTTTAGTACAGTTCCTCATGCTATGGTGATGCCCAGCCACAAAATTATTTCATTGCTACTTCATAACTGTAATTTTGCTACTGTTACAAATTGTAATATAAATATCTGTGCTTTCTGATGGTCTTAGATGACCCCTGTGAAAACATCACTCAAACCCAAAGGGGTTGCAATCCACAGGTTGAGAACCGATGGTCTAAAGCATGCTTGTTGGCAGCAGCATGACATAATGTGGTAGATACATGCATACATGCCTAGATGAATTGGGTTCGCTGCAGTGTTGTTTCAGAGCAGTTACTATCGGGGTCCATGTGAGGAGACCAACAGGCAGCATTGGAACTTACGGAACAATGGCTGGGCAGTTGACAAAGCCATGCCTGAGTGAGCCTTGGAGAGGCCAAGCCTGGAGGACTAGTGCCCCGAGGACCTCATGCTGTTACTGAGCATAGCTCTGATTGCTGCCTTCTTGGTCACCACATCCCTCATAATCTATGGGGTGTATGAAAACTCTCAGGGGGTTTCTAGTCTCTCACTGGGAGGTGTTACTGGTACTTCAAATAATAGTGATTGACTTTTCTAAGCATTGCTGCTGGATACCACCATCCTTGGAAAGAATCTAGACATGTAGAATTTTAGTAATGTTAGGTTAAAATATTTTTGTTAATGGCTTTGAGGTAGAAGATCTTGGAGAACTACTTAAAGACACACTCTTAATAGTTGAATAAGGCACTCATTGAGGTCAGGGAGCAGGAACAATGACCGTCTGGCTATTGCTGGCTGACAGACCTTTCTTTCTAGGATGGGTTGGTGATCAAAGGTGATGATTAATTCCTTGTGCCCATTTCTGCCCTCAGTTTCTTGATATAAAAAACTGTTGAGTGGGTATGCACCTGAGGATCTAAAAATAGAGCTGACTGATTGTTTTTCACATATAAAAGTTTAGATTTGTGACTACTTTAAGATTTTTTTATGAGATTACCTTTTGAGACAAATAATAATGTGATTGATCCTTTCTTTGTAATCACAAAATGTGGCCCGCCAGCAAAAGAACTGGCTGAGAAAAATACCTTGCTTGCTCACACTCTGTTAATCTATAACAAGTTACTTGGGTATGAATGTGTGTGGGTTCTTGGGACAACTTGATTTTCACCTGTAATACGTAAAATGTTTAATCATGTAAGGGAGATGGATAACATGCTGTTTTCTATTTGTATTCATTGTAATCATTCACTTAAAAATAGAATGCAAGCACACTGTAACTTTTATACTGCTCGAAAGATTCTGCTAGGGTATATAAGCTGTAAGGGAAAAAATAAAGACAGGAGAGAAGGAAAACACCAGGAAAGGTGTAGAAGGACAGTTAGAAAGAAAACAAGAGAAAAAGAAAGAAAACATCAGGGTAGAAAACAGAACGTAAAAAGAATAGAATAGAACAAGCAAAAGAAATAATAAAATGAAGAACTATGCTTTGGCTCTCAGAAAAGTCCTTCTGTGTCTGTTTGTCTGTCCAGTAGCTCACCTGCTCTGCATCTTCTCTTCAGTTTTTATGACCTGCTGAAGGATTGCCATTTATCAGTACCCTAGGGGAGATCCTGACATGTTGGAGACGTGTGTGTGTGTGTGTGTGTGTGTGTGTGTGTGTGTGTGTGTGTTTCCCTTTTTTGCTGACCTAAGAGAGTTAAGTTTTGCCGCCCTAGCCGGCTCCCAAGAATTAAGTTTTACTCCCTCAGATAGAAAAGTCAAGTTGAGTGATGAGTTCACCGACTCCATGGATCCCCCTCTATCCCTGAGCTGCTGGAGTGCAGGAGGCTGGTTGATCCTCACGGCAGCAATGAGTTACCCTATGGGCTAACTGACTATGTTCAATGACTGGACTGCCAGTGCTGTCTGGTCCTCACAGAAATCTGGTCTGCACCGAGCTGTGCCTGTATACTGTAGACAAAGAACTGTCCACTGAGTGAGCTCCCTTGGTCCCCACTGCCACATGAAGTGAAGCACCCCTTTGCTGCTTTAATATGCTAATGTGACCAGGAGTGGCACACCAGGGAGGTGAAGGGTGACTCCTGCATAGGAGCCTCTGCATCTATCCGGTAGAGTTTGGCTCATTCTTCTATCCTCCTCTTGATTCCACTCCATGGAACACTCCTAAATTCTCAAGTAAGGTGGCAGATTCCTTCTTTCTTTTCTTTTTCTTTCTTTTTTTTTTATGTATGTGTGTTTACTAATTCAGAAAACATAGTTTATCTTACATTTGTTCAAGTTTTTAAGACTCAGGTTAGAGGTGAACTACTTATTTAAGTAAAGGCAGTTTCTACCAAGGTCAGTTTTGTGGGAATTTTAAAGAGAAAAAGCCACCACATTTAGAAAACCAAAACCTTTCAAATGATTTTATGAAATTAATTAGCATATAGGTCATGCTAACACTCCCATAAAAGGGGGCAAGGTGTCGAGGAAGGAAGTATGCCATCTCTTTGCTTTCCACCACAATAGCTAATGGAATAACAATATTTAATGAAGTGAAAATCCTTGATCCTCTGGCCATTGACAAACCATCAGTACTATGTGCACAAATTTTTCAGAATTTTATTCTGTCCAGAAAAATGCTTCATAGGCTAAATCAGACTGAATTACTCTTGGGTAGAAGCCATGGGGGAAGTTCAAGTTTATTTAGAATAAATAAAAATGTGAAAATGTACTGATTTTATAGAAATCCATCAATACTTATTTCTTGGTGGGTTAAGCCATGTGACATTTTAGACTATCAATCAAAGATGGCTGCCATTGTGAATAACAGCTTGATGAGTTTTAAAAGCATACCCTAAAAGGGGTTGTCCCGTCAAAGGAGCCACCTTTAAAACATTACACTTATTCCAGCAAAGCCACAGGTTCCATTTTTTTTTGAACTGTCATTTGGAAAGTTCAGTGGATTACTTGGGGTCAAAGTGCCCATCTCTGTCTGTCACACGGGGTAAGAACATCCGGTAACACACTGGACTGAAAGCTGGCAGGCTGCTATCAAAGAACGAAGCATTGGAACTGTTTGGTGGGGCAGAGTTTTTAATTATTTTGAAAGTAATTATAAGCACTGTTTTATAAATGTGAACAGTAGTCTTGAAGGGACAAAGCAATAACTTTGAAAATTGACATTCATGGTTTGTTGGCACGACATCATTAATGTATATATCATGTACATGGTGATTGGTAAACAATTGTTTCCATTTGTTATTTATGATCCCTGATGGATTTTTCTATCATTTGTTCACTCATCCATCTAGCCATCCATAAATACATATATTTAACTGTTTATTCATTTATTCTTCAATAAATTCATTGGCATTCATGTGAAATTCAATGTGGCAGAATCATTTGACCTTCAATGAAATTCAATCACTCACAAATACGTAATTTTGGATTCTAGGGATCAAAGCCAGGACCTGGTGAATGTAGGCAAACACTCTCCCACTGAGCTCCACTCCCAGCCCATACCTCAGCCTGCATTCATCTTCACCAAACATCTGGAGAACAACAATGTGTTTCCTGAAATCCAAGGGCATATGATAAGAAAGACATGCTTCTTGCTTTTTCCTTGTCTTTTGGAATTTCTACATAAATGCTGTGGATGCAACTACCTTTTCTGAAACAGAAAAATTATTATAATCATTTAATCCCAAAGGAGAATATTCATTTTGTCACAAAGTCTATTTTAAGAGAAAATATTTAATAAATATATTTACTTTGAATTTACTAATTTTCTTTTCCTGGTTAATTCCAACTACTAGAATGACCTTTTGCTTGGTTGAAAAACTCAACAAATCCCCAGTGAACTGAGGATCCATCAATTAGGCACAGAAATGACATGATCACCTGGCATCTCATTAACAGAATTCATGCTTGTATCCTCCCCTAACCCTAGCTCTAGAGGATGGTCAAAGAAAAGATGAAGTCCTATTTATCAGCTGATTTTTAAGAGATAAGTTCCAGAGAATACCTGGGATCAGTATTTCTCGACTGACTATTCATTCAACATTCACATCCAAGTAATTGACAAGGTGAATAATTACGTAGAAGCTGAGGGGTGGCAGATCACAACAGTGGGTGGAACACTCACAATACCATAGACATACAGAAAGTCAAGGCCCTCTGGTGTTTCCAACAATAGATAATGGAGGAAATACTTTCAACCAGGGGGTGCCTTCAGGCAAATCATCCTACTCTTGGCTAACTGATAATCAAAATTATAAACACAAATAAAGGAAATGCAAGATCTACTCAATACTGTCACACAAATTCTTTCTCACTCAATAGGCAAACAAGAAATATCTCGGCCTTCAGCTTTATCTACCACCACTGTCCCTCATATATAAGGAAATAATAAAATATCAAGACTAATTTGCCTACAAAGAAGTTAATAAATTTAAGTGATGAAAAATGAGTACAGAAAACTTGCTCCAATAGTTAGTGTTGTGGTTTGAAAATGAGCATCCTTCTTTAGGCTTGCGTGTTTGAACACTTGGCCCCCAGCTAGAGTTGCCGCTTGGAAAGGCTGTGGGACCTAGCTGGAGGAAGTAGGTCATACAGGTGGATCTTCAAGAGTCTATTAACCCTACAAACTTTCTGTCTAGTCATCTACTTCCTGGTTTGTCGAGATATGAGGAGTCTCAGCCATATGCCTGTATAAGCCTTCACTTTACCATCCTCAGATGGACTTTGTCCTCTGAAACCATGAGAAAAAATACATAATTCTGCTCTTAAAGTTTCTTCTGTGAGGTGTTTTAATATGGCTAAACCCAGGAAAGCAGTATTAATGACAGCATGTACAGTAGAGAAAAATGAAAACGACTGTCAGTAGTTACGTGGCTCTTGAATTCTGAGGAGACCAATGGTAGAGAGAACAGCTAGTGGCCCCTGGAAGGTGTGCTGGCTTCTTTTCTGTTGCTGTGATAAAACACTCCCACCAAAAGCAGCTTAGGGAGGGAGGGCTTGACTTACACTTCCGGTTATAATCCGTCACTGTGTAATCAAGAAGGAACAGAAAGCAAACATCATGGAGGAATGTTGGGTCATGAATCTTCATGGTGTTCTTATGGCAAGAGATACAACAGACCAGAACATCTTCAGTGGTCCAAACACTCAGACTCTCTAGCCACACAATTTCACAAAGGTAGAGGATGCTTTTAAATAAATAAGCAAGTGTCTGTCCATCACGTAAGCACACTTGCATAGCTCCATCCTCAGATCATCATCTCATCATTGAGCAAACAAAATGGCTCCTGAGTAAACTTTACAGTGATGGGTCACAATGGTCAATGACTGAATCCCCAATGACCCAAAGCAGACAGACCTCACATAGGACATATCACAAAGTCAATGCCAGCCACTTTTCCCAAAGTGAGAACACTCCTGGACTGAATGTCTAACACCACATAACAGGAGCATAGGATCCTAGGGGGTGGAACCATGAGAGTGTGAGTATTACCTTTTATCCTCTTAGAAAACACTCTGCTAACTGGGTTTACACACAGATCATGTTTCCAAAAGGAATACTTCTTGCCTTGTCACACAAGGCTAAGGTTACCTAATTTGTCTCCTGGATTCAAACAGCAGCCACCTGAGGACCCATCTTCAACAGGTCTTTTCCAACTTCAAAGAGACAGGGAGCCATTGCCCAGTGGATCATATGCCCCCGACAGGGAGGGCGACCTAGATGGTGGGCACTAGTGCCCTCAGCCTCCTTCCCTCCTAGTAGGATGTGCCTGACCCTTTTTTGGTTTGTTTCCAATGTAGGTAAATGAGCTCTGCAAATATGAACTGGTGTCAGGCATGCTGTGAGCCTCCTCCTAATGAGGCCGGAAGGACAGGAGCTAGAGGGCCTGTCCTAGCAGGTCTACAGGCGCTACCTGACAGCCATGCTTTTAATTTCACTGAAGTGCGAACAGGAGAAGAATAGTTCTAGAAAGCTTTTTTAAATATGAGGAAATGTGCTCAAATCAGAATATAATCCAGTTAATGACACCAGAGGGCTTTTAGAATTGACCTAAGGCAGACGATAAAGAAAATTATTTATACAAGTCCCCAACTCTGGCAGAGCAGGAAGAAGGTCTGCTCCTTGGGAGGATCCTTCACTGTCAAATTCGCATTTGTCTTAATAAACAGTAGCCCTTCTGATCCAGGTTCTGAGTGGGGGCCATAGGATCATGAACTTGGTGCCATACCCATTTCCAGACACTGCATTAGAGACTAAACCTCAGCAATGTTCTGTCGATTCAGCACATCCCTGCATTTTTATTATCTCCCTAGATTTAATTCTCTCCCTAGATGTATTTTGAGCTTTGTTCTATGGTGTCCACCCTGTTGATTTGTGCAAGCATTTCATCGTTTGAGATCTAAGGATTTCCATCAGTCTAAAAGGTCCAAAGAGGGGCTGGAGAGATAGCTCCGCAGTTAAGAGCACTGACTGCTCTTCCAGAGGTCCTGAGTTCTATTCCCAGCAACCACATGGTGGCTCACAACCATCTATAATGAGATCTGGTGCCCTCTTCTGGCATGTAGGCATATATGCAGGCAGAACACTGTATACATAATAAATAAATAAAATCTAAAAAAGAAAAATTGCCAAAGAGGGTGGTGACCAAAGGCTACATGTGGGACGGGAAGCTTGGTGAATGGGTCAAAAGTGAAAGTGGAAGGCAGGATGAGGTGTGGCACACCACACCACCATACAGACACTCTGGTTAACAACGCATGACAGTTCAGTCGTGTCAGAATGACTTTCTAATGCTGCTGTCACTAAACAAATAGCTTATGTGTAGACATGCTACTCACACTGACTCAGTCATTACCCAGAGTGCCTGTCTAAAGAAACATCACAAGACTGCACAATTGTGTTAAATACAAATAAGATTTGGAATGAAGAGTGAAAGGGGAAAGCGGCCTAGTTCCTGGGAATTGATTTTTTCCTGGTAAGGCTGGTAAATCCTTCTGCAAAGGTAGTGGAAGAGCAAGAAGACTACGCACAATTGTCTTCCCTTTCCTCTCTCTCTCTCTCTCTCTCTCTCTCTCTCTCTCTCTCTCTCTCTCGGTTTTTTCGAGACAGAGTTTCTCTGTGTAGTTTTGGTGCCTGTCCTGGATCTCGCTCTGTAGCCCAGGCTGGCCTCAAACTCACAGAGATCCTCCTGGTTCTGCCTTTGGAGTGCTTGCATTAAAAGCATGTGCCACCACCGCCCAGCCCTTTTCATCGCTTAATCAGTAGTTTGTGTTCTTCCATAGTTTTCCTGCTTTCAAATATCATCCATCTGTCCATCCATCTGTCCATCCGTCCGTCTGTCCATCCATCCATCCATCCCTCCATCCCTCCATGATCTATTTATTCTCTATCAATCGTCTATCCACCTTTTTCTCCTCTCTCTTCTTCCCTCTTCCCCCCCCCCCCCCCCCGCCCCGCAAATCTCCGTCTCCCTCCTACTTTCTCTGGAAACAGAACATCCTTATTCCTCAACTTGTTTATTGACAAAAATGGCTGACAGCGTTCAAAATATTGACTGAGGAGTGTTTTAACAGAAAAAAAAAATCAGTACAGTACAAATTAAACTATCTGTATATGTTGTAGGTTGTTCACCTGGTTTACTACCAAAATGAGAGCTCTGAGTGTGAGGTCTAGATAGGAAATTTCCTACCAACTCGTACCTTACCCTCCAGTTTTCCTGAGTCCCCTGACACACAGCAACACTGAGATCTATGAGCCAGAGCACTTGGCTGCCTCCGACAGAATAACTGCACATCTGCAGTGACTGTGATTGATGTTTTATTATTCAAACGATCTCACTTTAGGTACATAAACTTAAAGCTTTCTTCCTTAAATTACTGTCAAGTATAAACATTATAGTAACATATGTTTTCCTTTTTAATTAAAAAAGCTCCAATATACATACATATATATGTGTATATTTGTATCTCATTTCTCACTCCTAGGCATATAATATTCACTTTTAAAACCAAAATTATCGTTTAACTTATTTACTAAGGAGAAAAATAGTAATGTTGCCTTTTTAACCAACCAGGTGTCCTATCTAAGGGGTGAAACTAAATTAGACCTTCCTGTCCAAATGCTAATTATTCTGGGTGTCCCCAAATGGAAATACTTAGTTAATACCAAGTCCCCACCAGCTTGCTGAGAGCAGCCCACAGTTTCTCTGTGAGCCTACAAACACAAGGAGAAAGTGAGGAAGACAGGGAACGCAATGGGTGAATATTTCATGTTGCCGTCACCTACACTGCCCGCACACTCCCCTTCTCCCTCTGAACCTCCCCACCTCCTTTCCCTGCATTGCTCGTTTTAATTAGTAGGATTTGTTAAGACAGTCTGTTTCAATTCCCTTTGAAACAAAAGAATTCTTTTCTCAAACACTGTAATTTTCTTGTCGATATTGAAAGGAGCTGGTGGCAGTCTGCTCTAATTATTTTATGAGTTTTTAAAAGACAAATTCAAAAAGTCTAGGGTGTGCTTATGCAACAGAAGGTTATGGTGTATTTTCTGCCTGAGACAATCTTTTACTCCAAAAGAAACGAAGTGTGTGTGGCAGTATCTTACAAGCTCCTTCTCCTCTCACTGGCTCTGTGCAGAAAGTAAATGCAGCAGTCAGGAGTCACACTTCCAAATCGTTATCTTGGTGCCCTTCCTGGTCCTCAGCCGCGAGGGCTGCATTGTTGGTGAGAAGTAAAATGCTGTCTTCTATTGCACGCTCTGGGTCATCCACTCCCACGACGTCACTTACGTTTTTGCTCAACCTGGCAAATATTTGATTTTTGGTTTCTTACCCCCAAGAGATTTATTTATCTATCCATTTTCTCAGAGTCCAGCAAGCATGTATTGAGACCTGGTATCTCACACACTATGTGGCTGGTGAAATGAAGCAACACAGCTCTTAGCCTCAAATGGACAAAACATAAAGATAATTTATCAGTACTTAAAAATCCCAAAAGCTACAAAAATTAATATTTCATTTCTGAAACTTCCTTCTTCATCATGGAACATTCTAGATTACTTAGATTTGCCAAGCCAATGGATTGCAACATTTCATGTAGAATTTCAATGTTCTAATATTCATTTTTTATTCTAATAGATAAAGGTATAAATCATATATATACACACACATATATACATACATATATATATATGAAGGTGATATGTCATATATATGTATAAATGTATCTCTGAAAGGCCTAAGCACTGTTTAACCAATGAAGATTTTGAAGCCATCTTCGTTGGATGAAGGAACTCATGTCTAATCTCAAATTGAGGGACTCTACCAGTTCTAGTCTGATCTCTGTCACTGTGGTAACACTGGGACAAAAAGCGAACTTGTGGTGATATATTGTGCCCCCCAACATAT
Source organism: Peromyscus attwateri (assembly GCA_902168425.1). Classification (NCBI taxonomy): domain Eukaryota; kingdom Metazoa; phylum Chordata; class Mammalia; order Rodentia; family Cricetidae; genus Peromyscus; species Peromyscus attwateri. Next base: position 12,348 of record CABHPP010117477.1, on the reverse strand, counting down.
TGTTCATCCTAATAAACTCATCTGGGGTCAGAGGGCAGAACAGCCACTAGATACAGAGGCCAGAAAATGGTGGCACTCACGCCTTTAATCCTAGCATTCTGGAGGCAGAGATCCATCCGGATCTCTGTGAGTTCAAAGCCAAACTGGAAAAAGCCAGGCATGGTGACACATGTCTTTAATCCCAGGAAGTGATGGCAGGAAGCAGAAAGGTATATAAGGCGTGAGAATCCGGAACTAGAGCCTTTTAAGCTTTTAGGCTTTTAGCAGCAGTTCTGCTGAGATCCATTCGGATGAGGACACAGAGGGTTCCAATTTGAGGAAACAAGATCAGCTGAGAAGTTATCAAGGTGAGGTAGCTGTAGCCTGTTCTGTCTCTCTGATCTTTCAGCGTTCACCCCAATACCTGGCTCTGGGTTTGTTTTTATTAATAAGACCTTTTAAGATTCATGTAACACAAACTTGGAGAAGAAATGTTTACTTCCTCTTACTGTTACAGTCCATCATCAAGGGACATCAAGGCAAGAACCTACAGCAGAAACCTCAGAGACGTGTTCTTCATCAGCTTGCTCATGCTTGGCTCTCCTTTTTATGCAGCTCAAGTCCACCTTTCTGGTGATAGTTCTGCCCACAGTGGGCTGGGTTCTCCTACATCAGCCAGCACTCAAGCCAGTGCCCCATGGACATGCTCACAGGCTAATCTAATGTGGCAGTTCCTCAACTGAGGTTCCCTGTTCCCAAGGGAGTATAGTCTGTGTCAAGTTGACAATAATTGCTAACCAGTCCACTATCATAAAGTTTGATAGAAAACAGATAGAGGAACTGAAAAACAAATGCACAGAGAAGATGGCAGAGAGCAAATCTAGGTAGGGAGACATGGAAAGACATAGCAATAAACCTGTGAGAAATACTCGAGTACATGGGCAATGTGAAAGAGGAAGTAACCGGGAGAATGTGTTGCTCACAGGCTCGCCCCCAGCCTTGTATTCCTACACAGTGCAGGTCCACCTGCCTAGGGACGGTGCCGCCCACAGTGGGCTGTACCCTGTTACATCAATGAGCAATCAAGAAAATGTCCCCTAAAGATGTGCCTGTAGGCCAATCCAACATGGACAATTCTTCCACTAAAGTTTCCTCTTCCCAGGTGGGTCAAGCTGACAGTGAAGATCAGCCACCACAGGGCTGGTGCCGCACACAGGAGAACTTACAGGTCAACTGATCATGCCTCCTGATACAGCTTGGTGATCTAGGTGGGCCCTTCCACCTTGCCCCTGGTAATGCGATGTAGTCATGGCCCTACATGTGCTGCACTCCAAGATGTCTCAACTAGCTGGGACTCTATCTCAGACAGAACAATTCCATCTCTCAGTCCTAACTCTGGGTGTGTCTACAGAAGGTTCCAAGTTTCTCTGTTTTACTAAAACCTGTAACTTGTTATATTTTTCCAAGCAATATTTATTTGGTTTCTAACTCTAGCTATCGAAATTTTTATTTGGCAAACACGGTAAGATCATGCCTTTTATATGCCAGGGAGGATTTTGTAAGAGCGCTTTACAAACAGACAGTTTTCTCATACTCTTATAAGACCATTTTGAGTTTGCAGAGCAAACGGAGACTGAGAAATAAAGGGAAGAGGTGGAACCAGGGGCAGATTTAGGCAGCCACAGGCCCGCTGTCTCCAGCAGCTTTCAGCCAGCCGTCTCCATAGGAAAACTCACAACTGGATCTCAGAGGAGAAAGGGATACATAGTCATTTAAGGAGCAGTTGTGAGCCGGGCAGTGGTGGCGCACGCCTTTAATCCCAGCACTCCGGAGGCAGAGCCAGGCGGATCTCTGTGAGTTCGAGGCCAGCCTGGTCTACAGAGCGAGATCCAGGAAAGGTACCAAAACTACACAGAGAAACCCTGTCTTGAAAAACCAAAAAAAAAAAAAAAAAAAAAAAAGAAGCTGTTGTGTATGTGAGTATGAGTGTATGCCTGTGAGAGCACCTGTGTGTGTATGTATGTGTGTGTGAGTGTGATGACAACTATGTGAGTGTGTGCATATATGTTTATGAAAGTGAGCATGTATGTGTGTATACTCATGTGTACACGAGTGTGTGTGTGTGTGTGTGTGTGTGTGTGTGTGTTTATAACGTATATAGTCCTACAAGTAATTCATAGTGACAGTAGAAAACAGAATGCAGGCATTCTTCTAACAAGATAGTGTTCTAAGAGCTTGAATTCTTGGGGAAAGTAGTTGACCTGAATGGAAGAACTAAGCTTCCAAGTCCAAGGCCCATGTTCCCCCCACACTGCCTCAAGGAGAATCTATACTCACAGAGTTAAACTGTCCCTCCATGGTGAGATTTTTAGATTGACTCCGAGTTGCGTTAACCTCATCCCTTGCACACTCTACTCTGTGCTATTATATACAAAAGCAAAGCTCCCCTGATTATGCCTTTCTCCCCCTAAATGTGCCTCAGCCACTTACAAACCCATTCTGGTGCTATTCTTATTCTCGAGGTTTGTTTATTTGCTTTTTAAAATGTATTGCATTGTCTTACTTTAAAAAAAATCTTCAATAAAAATAATTGCAAGGAGGTGGGAAAAAGATCGATGACCTGTAATTTATATTTCAATAGAGAGACTAAAATAAGCTGCTTTTATTTTTGATTTAGCTTAGAGGATGGTTTTAAAGCCCTCTCTTGACAGCTACTACAACCCTATACTAAAGGAAGAACTGCTGGGGGAAAATTCTCACTCTCCCAAAATATCAATAAAATGAGCAAGAAAAATTAGCTTCACAGCAGGCCACTTTAATGAGACACAGAAGCAAATTGGACAAGGCGGATAATACGATGCCTTTTGGAATATAATAGAGAATAGAATTAGTAAGTATAAAAGAAGACCCATCAACGTAGAATTCAAACTCCCAGGGTGGGAAGCCAATCTTATAAGGAGCCGGGCAGGCAGACATGTGGTTACAGGTGTGGAGGACACACTCGGGGATGCATTTATGTAGATGGATGCAAATGTGTCTGTTATATTATTCTATGCTGAGTTTGGTGTGCTTTCAGTATTGAAGCCACAGCAAATACATGTTATTACTACAACTTGAATTTCCATGACAAATAAAAACAGGGCCTGCTCAGCTCTTAAACGTAACTCAACACTCCCCAAGTGGAGGAACTGACTCCTTTCAAAGAGATAACTACCTTCATGAGCCTACCAAAGAGCTTCTTATAGTGAATAATATCAGCCACATAAAAATTAAGGACATATTCATGGTTATAAAGATATTTTTCAAGTAAGAGAAAACTTTAATAGGTTATACAAACTTTTTGCATTCCCCTCTTTGGAAATGAAGGTACCAGCTATAACTGCATTCTTTAAAATCATGCTTGCCTTTTAGAAAATTCCATGAAGCATTTTTTTTAACTCCTCAAGAGAAAAAAATACGTTCTGAAAAATATCGTCAGAATCCATCATTGTTCTAAGGCCCAAACTACATCTAAAGGCTCTGGGCCGTGTCCTTAAAACCTCATGATGCTACAGTCAATTCTCACTTCCAATCAGTTCCTCAGGGACAGTTTTTAATAAGTGATGTTTCAAAAGAAACCATTACACATGATTGTTTGGTTAATGAATTGTCTCCACAGTGTTATACAACACTGCCATGATTGGATCTCCCACTACTGGGATCACACCCAGGGCCTCAAGCATGCTAGGGCAAGCTCTCTCCTACTTAGCCACATCCTGGGCCATCTTGCTACACAATTCATTAGAGTAAAATATAAATGATTTGCATTCTTCACCTGATGTAGCCAATATTTAGCCATTTTATACATTCTGCATCTGGCATTATACCAAAAATAGTTCGACAAGAAATGAGAAATATTAAAATGTTCTAAAGTCAGAATACGCTGCATTTGGGTACCAAGTATGATCTAGGCAAAAGGACTTCACTAATTCCACTATAGATGTATAGGAAGCTACAGATCTGACTAAGGTTGCTAAGCTTTGCTGTGTCCTCACGCTGCCACCACGGTCAAGGCTGTGTCACCCCGCCATGATCAAGGCTGTGTCACCCGCCACCATGGTCAAGGCTGTGTCACCCCACCACGGTCAAGGTTGTGTCACCTACCACGGTCAAGGCTGTGTCACCTGCCACCACGGTCAAGGCTGTGTCACCTCACCATGGTCAAGGCTGTGTCACCCCGCCATGATCAAGGCTGTGTCACCCCACCATGGTCAAGGCTGTGTCACCCCACCATGGTCAAGGCTGTGTCACCCCACCATGGTCAAGGCTGTGTCACTCCACCACGGTCAAGGATGTGTCACCCCACCATGGTCAAGGCTGTATCACCCCACCACGGTCAAGGCTATGTCACCTGCCACCATGGTCAAGGCTGTGTCACCCGTCACCATGGTCAAGGCTGTGTCAACCGCCACCATAGTCAAGGCTGTGCACATATCCCCAGGAATTTGGAGCACTGGCCAAGCAAGCTGACAGGTGGGCAGTTGTGTGAACCACAGAAAGCATCCTGGGAGAATGGTGACAGAAGCTCTGAGGACATCTGAAGACAATAGCATTCTCAGAGGGCAGCCATGTTTCAGAGGTGGTTCCCTGACCCTGCAATCTCCCCACAGTAGCTTGTGCCCTGGGAAAGGAAAGACAAACACGAAACAAAAAGGCTGTTTATAAAACTCATGGGCAACATGAGAACAAGGAAGGTCTCCTTAGCAATGTACAGACCACAGGGAATCCGGGAGCAGAGGAGAGTCACGCCCTGTCTGCAAGGAGAGCCTAGGAGGGCAGGTGACAATTCCACACCAGCCAATAAAAACGAGGAGAATGCCACACATGCCACGGCCTCACTCGTGTGTGAGGAAGGACAACCCGCAGCAAGTATGCTTCTCCGGGCACTGAAAATCCTATTTTACCTTCACAACAACACAGAGGCAGGCTGTGTGAGTACTTTCCAGGCCTGTCCCGTGACTTGGCGGGTGTCATTCTTACCCCAACACTCATCTCCTCACTTATGCCCAGGCTTAAATTTGGGAAATAAAACTTGAAAACTGGTGAAGGTGTATGGGAAAAAAGAGGCCATGAATTTTCCAGGGAGCTTCAGGGAGGAAGCCACAGGAGAGGTTGTAGAGGGAAGGGGTGGGGGGATGATGTAAATACAGTCCTCATATAGGAAATTAAAAAAATAAATTAAAAAAGGAAAACTTTGATTTGACATGCTCAGTAAGTTATGAGGCAATGGAGAAAAGCAAGCAAGACATTGAGTCAGCTTGCAAATGCCATCCCTGGGGAGGTCACAGAATAGTGTCATTTGAATGCCTGGTGTTGAGTGACGGAGGACATAGCATTAGGTACTCTGGAGTCATTTAGAGAATGTTGTCCCTGCCCACACGGATGGAAGAGGAAATGGCCCCCTTTAAGGAAAAAGTGAGTCTTGAAGAGAGGAATAATGTTTCTGAGGTTTTCCAGAGAGGAATACAATTTTAGGGGAAAGGAGCAGAACGTGAGAAGAACATAGAAAGAGAACAGAGTACTGGGAGATTATGACTGCTAGAGAAGTGTGTGGGTGTGGAGTGTGCATGTGGGTACATATGTGTGCATGTGTGCGCTTGTGTGTGTGTGTAGGTACACGTATGTACGTGTGTGCGTGTGCGTGCGCACGCATGTGTGTGCACGTGTAGACATGGCCAGTGACAGGGAAGTGGAACAAAATCCTGGTCCCAGATACATGTTATATGCTGGGATGATTAATACTGTTAACTTGACACAGTCAAGAACCATCTAGGAGACAAAGCTCTAGGCATGTCTGCTGAGGGAAGGTCTATGTTGAGTTACCCGAGGTAACTCTAAGTGTGAGTGGCACTATTCTATGGGCTGAGGTCCAGGACGTAGTGAGAAAGAGCAAGCAAGCTGAGCACATGTAGTCCTCACTTCCCGCTTTCTGACTGGATGTGTGACCAGCTTCCTCCTGCTCCCTGACTTCCGCACCACGGTGGTGACTTCCCCACCATGACAGACTGGACACTCCAACTGTGAGTTCAGACAAACCCTTCTTCCCCGAGCTACTTTCCTTGGGAATTTTGTCACAGCAATGGAAATAGGATCTAAAATGCAGGCCGCACTAAATTTGGATGTAGGAAATCCTAAAAGGGCTGCTTTGGTTTGAATATAAAACGCCCCCAGGCTTATGGGCTTCAATTTGGTCCCCAGTTGGTGGCACTCTTCACGGAGTTTGTAGGTGTTTCAGGATGTAGAACCTAGCTACATGAAATGTGTTGCTGAGGAACAGACACTGAGTGGCCCAGCTTCCTGTCCTAAATTGGCTTCCTGATGTTCACGGACACCAGCAAGCAGCTCATGGTCAAGTGTCAGCCCAGCACCGTTCCTATTGCCAGGGCCTGCTCTGCCATGACGGTAACCTTGCTTCTCTTTGGTGACAGCAAGGAGAAAAGGAACCAGTATGGAGCCCCAAAAGGATTTCAGGCTGTGAGGTAAGGTGGTCACACTTTGTTTAGCTACTTTCAGCCCCAAGGGATAAAAGGGAACAAGCAAAGTCAGCGAGGTCCACAGTTCTCAGACACAGCCCAGGGCTTCCTTCCTGAAGAAGGATTCAGGGGTCACTACCATCTGTACTGCAAGGACAACAGGTAGTTCTAAACCCACATAAATTAGAAAAATGTGAACAGGTCCAATAACATGCGGTAACGTATGTCATGTAGCATGTTACAGCTCCCTCTGGATGAAGCTCTCTCACGCAAGGTGGAATGAGACTCATAAAACTCCCAAATGATCCCAAGAGTCCAGGGTGCTTGGCAGAGGGTCACAGCAGTCAACAGTCACTGGGAGGAGGAGACTATCCCCAGATGGAGCTGCCTGCGAGCTGCAGAGGGGATGCAGGGAAGCAGCTCCCTGAGTCCTCTTCTGGCTGGAGCGGGCTTCCTGGTGATGTCACTACCCCAGTCACCCATGCGCCTCATCACTTCACCAAGCCAGAAGTGCCTGCAATTGTTTCTTTGGTCTGTGGGAGGTGTTCCACTTGAGGTGGATGCATCTCTTGAGGGAAAGTCACTCAGCACCGTGGAAATAGAATTTTCCCAAAAGCATGAGAAATTTCATCAGCTCTGAGAGAAAGCGATTCTCTATCTTCATTCTCAAGCCCCCCACAGAACTTTATTAAAAGCACTCTAGGAGTCTTAATAAAAATTAGGGGCTTCCTTGTGAAGGCTCAATTTATATTTTAATTTGCTATAGCAGTTATTAAAGAATCTAAAAGCATGAAGGAGAATGAGAGAACGTGTATATGAGAGAATTATGAGAGAGAGAGAGAAAGAGGAAGGGAGAGAGAGAAAGCGAGAGAGGGAGGGAGAAAGGGGGGGGAGAGACTGGCCTAGGCTATTCTCAGCCATACCTAGATGCTGTCTGTCTCCTGTTCTCCCTCATCTCAGTCGTCTCCCCTTCCCGCCTTCCCACACATGTATACACTTGAGTTCTGAGCCATAAATCTTGCGGAGTCTGTCAACTGACAGCCTAATAACATGAAAGGGGTATCTGCACACAAGATGGTCTCAAGCCACTGCTCATGACCCTGAACAAATCAGGGCTGAGTTCCCTTTGCAGCCGAGAGTTGCCCCTTTAATCACTTAACTGGGCAGATTGATGTGACACTTGAGAAATAAACCTAGAGGTCTCCATTTCCCTGCTATCTACGGGTCTCATTTACTCTACCCTAACAATTAAGTCGAACTTGTCATATTTTGAGACCTAATCAAAGTATAAGTGAGGGGCAGCTGATAGACCAGCCTTCGCTTCTTGGATTAGTTATTTGCAAGGAATGTGATCTTTCCCAGCTTTCTACCTGGTAACCATTGAGAAGTATTCAAATAGCAACGTGGAGAGGTGAAGGGCTATGGCAGTGGCTATCAATCTTGGCTGTACAAAGGATGAACCATTTTCATTGGACATCTGTTGTCAGGAGTGAGGGGCATTTTAATATTTCTCTACAGGTTTTTGAGCTCAAAAGCAGCTGCACTGATCAGAATTTCTGAATGTGTGACCCAGGCATTTTATAAATATCCACAATACATTCTGAGGTTTGACCATCTTTAAGAATAAGCTGGTATCCCTCTGAATTATCCATATTCTACCAGCTGCAGAAAATGGTGCTCGGTAGGGAATATCCAGCTGAGGAACAAGGCCAAAGCATGGACCTGAGGGAAACAGCACACCCTCCCAAGTTAGAATCCTGGGACGCAGGACTCAGAAACTGAAGCTTAAACAAGTGTGAAATAGTTCTTAGATTCACTACCTCCAAAAATAGTTATTCATATTTATGTATTTATATTCTTACAGGTGTGTGTGTATGTGTGTGTGTGTGTGTGTGTGTGTGTGTGTGTGTGAGAGAGAGAGAGAGAGAGAGAGAGAGAGAGAGAGAGAGAGAGAGAACCCGCATGAGTTTATATGCACCACATGTGTATAGAAGCCTAGAGAGGCCAGAAGAGTGCATCAGATTCTATGGAATTAGTGACAAGTGGTTGTGAGCCATCAGGTGGGTGCTGGGAATCTGACACAGGTCCTCTGTGAGAGCACCCAGCACTCACAACTACAGTGCCATCTCCCCAGCCCAATACACCACATTTGGGGAGTTACACAGAAAGCCTAACAGAGAGCTGACCTCCTCTCTCACTGTGCCAACTCCAGAGGACATTATTATTTGGGGGTTGCAAGGAGTCTGGGGAGTTTTCACCGAGATCATATCCATTAATATTGCAGATACAGGGAAAAAAGAAAGAGCACAGAGCAAAATCCGAGCGGGTGTTTCTTGCCTTGAGAGATGTTTCTCAGTGAACAGAATCACTAAGCATTTACGTCAGTGTTCTGCTTTTATGACAAAACTGCAGAGACTAGCCTCTTCATGAATTCTCTCTCACACACAGACACATCTCTTCACCCTAGATACGGAGCCTGCAACAGACCAACGTGCAGATACCGCCAGAGTCCACAGGTTTTCTCGGGTTACTTATAGAATATGAGTGAGAGGTCACTTATAGGAGCAAAAATGACGTCAAGACAGCCACACCACCAAAGCCCACGCCAGCGTGGGTGACAGCCTCCCATGGACTGAGGACTTGGAATCAGTGTCCCATTCATCGATCAGAGGACCATGATGAGGACAGCAGCATTAGCATCACCTCATTTTTCAGCTGAGGAAAGTAAGGGAAGCTAGAGGTTAAGTAACTTGCTTAAGAACCCCTAATTGGCTAATTGAGCATTAAAGCTAATTAATTCCAAAGACCCCTTTTAACCACTGCACTACTGGGTAGAGAGGTCACCCAGCAGAATCATCATAAAGACCCTACTAAAATACCAGTGAGCTGTTATGGTAAATCCACTGTGTGCTTTCTACCGACTGCCTAAACTGATGTTCACAAGCCCTGAGTGTTAGAGCACTCCAGAAACAAACTCCACACTTCCTGTCGCCATGGTTTTCTTTCTCACAGAATCCTATGTTTTGGACTCACAGCAATGCTTCTATTTTCATATTTAAGAATCGTTTCTATATTAAGAAACTCACTTTGTTCAACTCTTTCTCCTGACTACATGCTGTGGGGGGCTCTTCAGATGCCGTTCATCTAGATAATGGTGTACAATTTTAGTTTGAAAGCCAAACAATAGGTCCAATTTTCATTATTCGCTTGGGACAATAAAATTAATGACACTCAGCGGGGTCACCAGGCTCCTGTCACACCAGCCACTGAGGCTTTCCCACTCAAAAGACACACTGTTATAATTGACCTGGGACTATGTTTTAATTTGTGTGTCCCCACAGGATCCTTGCCAAAACACCAGATTAAAACCAACCTCAACCAGCTTTGCTATTTGTCTCAAGGACAAATGTAGACTTTTAATTTTATAAATGGTGTGAAATTCCCACTAAACTCTGAGGCAGTCCAAGACAAGGGCTATGGTACTGAAAAGGCTATGTGAGAATCAGTCATCAATCAACAGCACTGAGTGTCCCTGTGGCTCAGAGTCACTGTGACAGTGTCTTTATGGATGATCCAGCATCACAATATTTAGTCATCTTCAAATCGAGTCAGGGGACAGTATGGTCACTGCAGATTACCAAGACAAGAGCTAGACAGGAGATAGATGATGTATACACCAGAGAGAAATTAAGTACAACAAATATTTATTTTAATACAGACTCAATTGCTCTATCTGTGTGTGTTCATGTACAAGTGAACATGTGTGTGTGTGGCAGTAGGTGTGTGTTAGGTGGTACATGTACACATGTAATTGCATATATGTGGACTTCAGACGTCAACCTCAGTAACTCTCCACTTTTCAGGCTTCTTTCTTTTGAGATACCCTCTCCATTTTGAGTCATGGTCCCTCTTTATCTGGAGCCTGCTCATTCAGCTCAGCTGGCTGACCAGCAGTTCCCAAGACATAGCCTGTCTCTTTCCTCAGTGTTGGGATTACAAATGCATCACCACACCTGGCTCTTCAAAGAGGCTCTTCTGGGATGGAACTCAGGTTTCCATACTTGTATGCTGAGCACTTTACAAACCGAGCCATCTCCCCAGACCTCATAACAGAATGAAATACAGTCATTGAGAAAGGGATGGAGTGGTAAGAGCCTACAATGTGCAAGGGTCGAGAGAAGTAATTTGAATGACTGTCCCCCCAAAAGGGACAGCGCTACTCTGTTTCTTTCAGACAAGCTGTGAGCCAGAATATACATGCATGCCCACATTTTTATTTTGTTGTCTGTTTTGAGACACGGTCTCAAAATGTAGCTCTGCCTAGTCTCCAACTCACTATGTAGCCCAGGCTGGCTGTAATCTTCTAATAGCTGCTGTTTCTGCCTTCTATGCTCTGGTATTACAGGGCTCTGCCATCTTCACAGGAGCATCACTGGTGTTTGAAGTTGCTGGTACTTTAAAGATGATGTTAAAGCATCCAGTAGACCAGATTTGGTCCTCTCCCAAAACTTTTTTTTAAAGCCCACAATTTTAAAAAGTCTTGCTTTCCTTGTAAGAAGCATATGTATAATGTAATTAAATCATTTTGAAGCTCTGATGCACAGCTAGTGTCCTGTATACTCCTCTATGAAACAGTTTTAATCTATGATAGATGAGGACATAATAAGAGACGAAGTGTCACTCCAATATCCTTATCTGGTTTCTTCATCCAAGTGTATCTGTCTTCAACGGCCATGTTTCCCCTACACAATACCTTTTACAAAGGCTCCCAACAGAGGAGAACTGAAGGACCACCTCGGAACACATCACCTCAGAAACAAAACTTAATAAAAACCAATGTGAAACAGGTGAGACTTAAACTCTACACAGAAAAATAATTTAGCAAAAGTGGTTTGTCACATATACATAATATCAGTGTGCTCCTAAATCTAAATAATGTTATCATAGAATGTGAAATACAACTGATGAATGCTGTTTAAACCATGAGCTAAATCAATATTTAGCGATGTCAACTCTATTTACATAACTGAACAGTGTCTAGAAAACAGAAAAACAAATGAACTGAAAGCTAGGAGACATGCTTATTATCATTTTTCATGAAAATTATGTCTTGCTATAAGTGCCTTTAACCATGAGCTAAGGATTCTGTGGTATCCACTAAATTAATAACTGCTCATTTAAGGAGAGAGGAGGGCACATTTGACTGCACAATTCTATGACACAGTCAAAAGCCATCTTCTGAGTCTTTGCCTCTTGCTCATGAATCAAGCTTCAAAAGTGTAAACAAGCATCAAATGAAACCGAGACGGGGAAATCACTGAGATTTCTTGCTCCCTTGGCAAGTACATGTCTCTCTGTCTGTTTCTGTCTTTCCCTCTGTCTCTGTCTCTGTCTATGTCTCTCCCTCTCTCCCTGCCTCCCTCTCTCCCTCCATCTTTCCTGTTCCCTCTCACTATATTTTATATCTTGAGGGATGGATCTCTGACAAGTCCACATCTGGAAGGCATGCTCTCTGTTGTTGTGTTTTGTGAGGTGGTAGAAGTTTTAAGATTTTGGATTGATGGGAAGTCTTTAGGTCATTGGGTTGTGTCAAGTTGTCAAAACTATTACACCCACAGAGTAGATTATGAGGCTCTTATCTCTTTTTCTTTTTTTCTGAGTCATTGACATAGGGTAACTATTTTCACTATGAAACACAAGATGGACTTGAATCTCTAACATTGTGAGCACAAATAAACATTTTCTCCTTGTAGGTAAGTTGTTTCAGGTGTTTGTTACAGTAACAAAAAGTTAATACATACACACAACACAAATGGAAACATATGAATATGTTACAAAGATAGTTAACTTGACTGCG
>CABHPP010117475.1:0-22317 GCA_902168425.1 Peromyscus attwateri | reverse complement strand
TCTCTCTCTCTCTCTCTCTCTCTCTCTCTCTCTCTCTCTCTCTCTCTCTCTCCTCTCTCTCCCCCCTCTCTTTCTGTCTCCACATACTCACACACATCATGCAAAAAAGTAGAAGAACTTGAGAGAGGGACTTTGACCAAAGAAATATAGATATAAAAATGCGAAAGAATACATAATTTTTTAAAAAGGAATTCTAAACCTTGTAAACATAAAATTCCCTATGCCATCATAGAGGAGGCTTATCCTCCAGGCATTTTCTGACTGTCTGATCACCACCGTGGAGCAGAGACAACCTTGAAAATGAAATAAACAAAATGACACAGTGATAGTTGGGTCTTCAGCAATTGTAATGGAGCTATTAATAAACCCTGTAAGATTCTGGGGAGGGAGAGTCACAGGACCCTCAACCTGAATCCCATCCATTATTCTCAGTCCCTCCCCCCAATGAATACAAATTGGCAGGTGCTGGAGTACACTGGATGTGGAAAGGTAACTGAAGACAGAATCCCACAATGCAGTTTCCATGAGGTCATAGGATGTTTTGGTGATCTAGCTGTTGGGAGTCACCCATGCTCCTGTAAGTAACCTCTCAGCCACATTCCTGTAAATAATTACCCATGTTCATTAGTTCACTTAGTAGAATCATTGCTTTGGTCAGTCATCAATGTGTTGTCTGGTATGAATGGGTATTTGTTCATACCATCCTAGGAAAAGCCACACAGGACACTTATTTCTACATTCTTTGTATTATTTTATTTTTTGTTACCTGCCAAAATTTGATGAAAGCCTTTAAAATGCCAACATATTCTAGCAACTTGAGAAGAAAAAGAGAAAGAAATTCCAGTTTGGCCCCAACTTGCATTGAAGAGAGAGACCATGTTGGTTATCATTGCTGGGTTAAAACCCACTTAAAACTCAGTGGCACAAAACACTTATTTCATTATGCTTTCATTTTTGTGATATAAGAATCTAAAAGCGACACAGCAGGGATGAACTGACACTATTTCATGGTGTCTGGAACTTCACTTGGAGGACTTGAAGACTGGTTGTGACAGCTTAGGGCTAGAGGGCTCGGGCAGGCTTTGCTGTGGCCACTGCACTTCCAGGTACAGTACCTGCACTAAAATGACTAAAAGACAGAATACAGGCTAGCAAAAGTACACATGAATTCTCCATGGGGTGTCTTGTAGTGTTGTGCTAGCTTTTAAGAGACATTGTCTCTTCTAAGAGACATCTAGAGATTGAGAACCAGGCACAAACCACAGAAATTATGTGCATTAAGCTGCATGAACTATATTAGAAAGATATTATAATATTCCTGAGTGTGTCACTCAGGTTTCTATCACTATAGCAAAATACTTGAGATAATTAACTTTTAAACAGAAAAAGTTTATTTGGGGCCATGCTTTGAAATTTTCAGCTCATAATTAGTTGAGTTCATTGTTAAAACCCAAGGCGAAGCAGCATACATATCGTGGTGGTAGAGTCTGGTCAAGCAAAGCCATTCTCTTTACGTCCTGGAAAGGAATAGAAAAAGGACTGTGATCACCCAGTCTCTTCAAGGAACAATCCAATGACCTAACTTTCTCTCACTAGAATCTGCCTTCTAATGTTCCACTGCATCCCAATAGCATCATGCTGGGTACCAAGCCTTTATTTAGCTTGTGGACTTTTGAGAGTCCACTAGACTTCTATACTGCAGCAATGGAACATAAAAGACAAGATGGAAAAAGATGGAAGTTGAAAATAGAACTCAAGGGGGAAAAACACAGGCAAATAGAGTGGACCAGGAAGCTTCTTTCACAGATGCTTGTATCTGCCAACTGAGTCTTCCCTGAAGCTGTCTGCTGTTCACACAATGGACTGTTCCACACTGAACTCCCGACGCAGGTGATGAGGAAAATGAACTCACTGTCTTTTGACTCTTGCTGTCTCTGGCCTTTCAAACTAAGTATTCAAGAGCTTCTACAGTGATTGGCCTTCATTGCCAACTTGATTTTATTTGAAGTGATCTAGGAGATACACCCTGGATGTGTATCTCAAAAGAGAGCCTTTCTGGATACAGCTGAGAGAAGAAGGGAAGAATCACCCTGAATGTGAATGGTACCATGTCTCATGCTGGAGTCACAGCCTGAGGATAAACAGTGGAAAGTCAGAAGACCACATGAGCACTGGCATTCCCTTCCTCTGCAAGGGTTTGTACAAATGGCCTCCTGCCCCCAGGGACAGGAGCTGGCCCCATCACCAAGTCTCTTCCACCATATTGGATTGTATCTCTTGAACTGTGAATCCAAACAGACCTTTCTTCCCTTAAGTTGCTTCTCCTCAGGTGTTTTGTCAGAGCAACAAGAAAGGTAAGTAACAACGCTCATAGTCACAGCACTCCCTACAGTCTTAGCCTTTGCAGTCACTTCAGATAGATTTCTCTTTTCCTCATGCTTGGAGATGGTGCCATGGTCCTCTGACCTGTATTTCTCCCACAGGCTTCTGTGTTTGGTCCAATGCTCCATGATCAGCATCTTCCTTTTATCTTTCAACTTGTGCTTTGTGAGATAAAGACAGATCAGACAAAGATCAGACGGACAGGGAGACTTGACGTTCATCAGGGCTGTGGCCACCAGTAGGTGTGGGCACAGGGGCAGTATACAGTAGGTCCTCAAGGTGGTAGGCATATTTATGTCACAGGGAAATCTATGGAGGAAATGAAAGCCTTTTAGGATAGGCAAGGTATTTCTGGGAAGGATTCTAACAGCACAGAAAATAGCTCCAAGCATGGACAGATGGCATTTTCATGAAATTAAAAGTCTTGTGTATGGTAAGAAAAACTATTAACAGAATGGACAGATAGCCTAAAGTATCAGAGAAATCTTTGCTGAATATACTCCAGACAGAAGGTTAACATCTAGAATATATAAAGAGCTGAAACATTAAACACCAAGATATAAATCAAAGCTGCCAATCAAGAAATGGGCCAATGCAATGAACAGACAGTTCTCAGAAAGAAAAGCAAATGCTCAATAAATACTTTCATAAAGTGTTCATCATCCCTAAAGCTTAGAGAAATGCAAATTAAACCTACTTTGAGATTTCATCTCACCCTGGCCAGAAAGGCCATCATCAAGACAACAAATGATAGCAGATGAGTTTGGGGAGGAAAGAGAAACCCTAGTTACTGTTGGTGGAACTCTCAATTGGTGCAACCACTATGGAAATCAGTGTAGAGGCTTCTCAAAAACAAATTTAAAAATAAGACTCAGCTATGCCGCTCCTGGGCATGCACCCAAAGAACTCCATATCTCCTCATAGAGATACTTGCACTCCCGTGTTCATTGTTTCTCTTTTTATAGTGGCAAGGCAGCAGCATCCAGCCTAGCTGCCTGCCATCAGATGGATGGATAATGAAAGCATGAAATCTGCAGGAAAATCTGTAGAAATGAAAAATATGATATTAAGTGAGCCAACCCATGCTTATAGAAATGCAGACACCACATGTTTTCTCTCATACATGGATCCTGTCTTCTGATTGTTAAATATGTATACTTAGGTGGGAGTACACGTGGGTACTGGCCAGGAAACTAGAAAGGTGGCCATGAGAAAGGAGAAAACAAGGCTTTAATTGATGAGCTAGGAGGGCAATAAAGGACAGGAGATACAAACTAGAAGTAGAAGGGGAAAGGGTACAGTTGGGGGTAGGGTGGTGAGGAGCGAGTGTGTGTGTGTGTGTGTGTGTGTGTGTGTGTGTGTGTGTGTGTGAAAATCAACCAAAATGGGGTATGTGTGAAAATACCATAAGGAAATCTGTTACATTGTAAGCTTATTTTAAAAACTATATTTAATTTTTTTGTGGTAAAAGATCTAAAAAAAAAATCTGAAACCCTAGTCTTGAAACCTGCTATATGATTACAAAGGAACAGATATTACAGGACTGGAGAAAGAAGTGAAATGTAAATATCCTAAATGTTCCAAAGAAGAAATTCTTAACAAGGGAAATATGTTTTAACTAACTTTTCATTTTGGTGGAGAATGTCAGCGAAAATAATGTAAACAACAATTACATAAGTGGGTATTTTTAATTTTGAAGCTGTTTTTATGATTGTTCAAATGTTCCTAGATTAGAGAGATATCAGAGATATTAGAACACCATTGTAAAAATGTGCCTTTCAGTGTAGAACTGAACAAGGAAGAACAAATTATACAAAAGGGACTTATTGAAAGAAGCCTTTTTAATTTTTTTTCAGGAACAACCTATGAGAATTCTCAACTCCAGTTGTCTTGTATCAAGTGTGTGTGTGTGTGTGTGTGTGTGTGTGTGTGTGTGTGTTTAATTTTTTATTAGAATTTTTACTGGCCTATAAACTTTTCTTCACAGCTCCAATAACAATTAAATGAGCATAAGCAATTCTTCTCAAAATTATAAAATAGTAAACTGGCATTCTATATTTGTTAAGAACAGTCATCACTTTCAAAATCTGATCATACTGGAAGCATTTTGTATCCAGAGAATAAATTGTAGTGACATAATAAATCACTACAATGTAAGTAGGAAAACTCTAGTATTCAATTGGTGCGCGTAGTGATTCTGTTCCAATAGTATAGCAAATTATAGCAGTGATATTTTTAACTATGTGAAGTTTATGTTCTTTCTCCTTTATCTCTGTTATCCTTAAATTCCCTAAGTGAAAAGATTTTAAAGAAGTTTCACTCTTTAGTTCCCTTCCTAATATTTTTTTTGCTTGCTTTCAGAAAAACGAACCCAACAGTTGTCTTAGGTAGAGTTTCTACTGCTGTGATGAAACACCAGGACCCAAAAGCAAGTGGAGGAGGAAGGGGTTATTTGACTTACACTTCAGCACTGCTGTTCATCACCGAAGGAAGTCAGGGCAGGAACTCAAACAGGGCAGGAACCTGGAGGCAGGAGCTGATGCAGAGGCCATGGAGGGGAGCTGCTTACTGGCTTCTTGCCATGGCTTGCTCAGCCTGCTGCTTTCTTATCGAACCCAGGACCAGCAGCCCAGGGATGGCACCACCCACCATGGACTAGGCTCTCTCTCACTGATCACTAATTGAGAAAATGCCTTACAGCTGGACATCGTGGAGACATTTCCTCATTGAGGCTCCTTCCTCTGATGACTCTAGCTTGTGTCAAGTTGACACACAAAATTAGCCAGTGCAACAGTTATTTATTTTTTTTTTTATCATCAAGCATTTGACCTGGAACCTGTGAATTTTGTAGCAAGCCTCATTTGATGCCATACATTTAACTATTTTTCAGATGAAAATTTAAAAATTTTTATTATCTGTTAGTCACTTTTCAGATGTTGCGATAAAACCTCATGGCCAAAGGCAACATATGGAACAAAGAGTTTATTTTGGCTTCTAGTCCATAGGGAGAATTCATAATGGTGGGGGAGGCATGGCAGCAGACAGTCAGAGCAGGGAGCTGGGAGGTCACATCTTCAGTTGCAAACAGGAAACAGGAAACTGGAAGTGAGCAAGCTATGAACTCTCAAAAGCCACCCCCCAATGATGTACTTCCTCCAGCAAGGCTGTACCTCCTAAAAGTCCATAATGATGCCACAGAGAGCACCACCCACTGGGACCAAGTGTTAAGCACCTGAGCCTAGGGGTGGGGGTGGGGGTGGGGTGGGGGGGTGCGGGCATTTCTCATCCAAAGGAACACACTTCCCAAGCCGTCTCCACCCTTTCCCTTCTCATCTATTCTATTGACAATTACTGTATCAAATGAGTTATGGGTTGTTGTAATAGAGCATTTTCCTGGCTTCCAGTCTTCCCCTTGTGTCACTCGCTGTTTCCTGAACCTTACCATTTCATTTCCAGGACCAAAAGCTGTGGTCATTCCCTGTGTGCTTTCTTCACTGCAGAAGGCCCTCTTGCTCCGTTTGTCCTTACAAACCCTTCCATCCACTATTTCTTTAGGACGCCCACGTTCAGAGTCAACCATCTCCATCACTTTTTCCAACGGTAATCTCCTTCACTGAGCGTCACAGATTTCAACAAGCTCCAAAGAGGAGAGAGTAAGCAGGTGGGTGAACGAATCGACAGAACACACTTAGGAAGAAATGCTGCAGAAAGCCGGAAAGGCTTTCTTTGTGTGCGCTTAAAATATCCTCAGAAACATTAAACGACATTAACCCAACACTTAGGAGTCCAGCAAGCCCCAAACAAGGGGGTTCTTAAGAGGATCGTGAAAGACGACACCAGAAGCTACCAGCACTGAGTGCTGCACTTGTTTTTATTGTAGATTTCAAACACAGCCTCTTCCGCTTTGGCAGTCCCTCAAAATAGGCCCGTGTCACAAGCATTTGGAGAGGTTCATTAAAATCCTTATTTACCGAACTCTTATCACATCTGATAGCGCCTTCACTTATTACGTCAATGTGCTAAATTCAAAGTCTACACCGTCATCTTGGTCATCCGCCTGCATTCCAGTCTGTGATTTCAACTGCGCTTTCTCGTTCTTCCTGGAAATTGCCTCAAACCTGTGAAAGCAATAAAGAAAACATCCTTTGAGAGCTTAGCAAGGAGAGTTGGTTTGATAAAGGGCCTTTTGTGGCGAAGTGATGCTTGGTTTGAGACGCAAAGAGTGAGTAGGGTTTTTCAACAAGGAAAGATGAGAGGGAGAAACAACAGCTGCTAAGGTGTGTCACCCACATCTATTTGTGACCAGTGGTGCTGTCGCTGCAGGTGGCCAGGTGTGTGGTAAGAGGAATTAAACGCCTGGGCAAACAAAGGAAGGCACGCCTCACGCTGGAAGTCTGTGGTCTCTTTGTGTTCATGAGAGGACTGGGAAAGACTCAAACAGTGACACTCCACCAGAATTAAAGGACAAGGAATAAAATTGCTTTAGAAAAAGGTCTTCCGACAGGAGTCCAGAAGGAAACGGAAAGTGGATGGGGGCTCTAGTATTTTTTTTTTGTATACTTATTAATGGTTTCTTTGATTTTCAAAGCTCTATCATTACTTTTAAGTTCACCACTATTTTCTTACTAACACACCACAGGGGACATCATTTTGAGGATGGCTTCATCAGAAAGCTTGTAATTTTGTTCAGCAAATTCGGTGTCTCATAAACAGAATAAATGACTTGATTTGCATGCTAAATTATGATAGAAAACATCTAGAAACTCCCTAAATATAGGTTTTGGAAAAGACTTTTGGAGAGGACTTGACCATGTTCTCAAAGCTTCCCAACAAGAGAATGACCATACAAAATTCGCCTACGATCTGAGTCGTCATAACTAGTTTGGAAACATTTCCATTCCAGTTCTAAGTATTACATTTGTGAATATGTACACTAGGGATCATGAATAAAAATGTTCCTAACAGCACTGTTTGCAATAGTTCCTAAACTAGAAATAAATAGTGTTAATTGACAGCAGAATGCATGAATAAACTAAAGTGTATTTATACAATGGAATGCTATACAACAATGAAGGGAAATGAGCTATGATTGAATCATGACAAAATGACTAGTTATTTTGTTTGTTTGTTTGTTTGTTTGTTTTTCAAGACATGGTTTCTCTGCGTAGATGTCCTGGAACTCACTCTGTGGACCAGATTGGCCTCAAACTCAGAGATCCACCTGCCTCTGCCTCCCAAGTTCTGGGATTAAAGATGTGCACCACCACTGCCTGACTGAAGTGACTAGGTTTTAAATGCAATTCTGGGAGAAAAACATGACAAGATAGGTTTAGGCTATAAATACACCTGCATAAAATTCAAAAACAGTGACTGCATCATTAGGCTAACTTGTTATTGCTAGTTAGCACTGCCCTCAAATCTGTGACACAAAGTAATTGCTTTACTGTGTTCATGGGGTCTTGGGAATTAGAGAAATGATTTTTATCCTCTCACCAGGTCTGTGAGCTCAGACAAGAAAAATCTGCATCTCTAATGAGTAGCTTCATGCCTCCAAACACAGACAACCCTGATTAGGGCCAGTGGATCACCTAACAAAAGACACAAATGTAGGCAAAGTGCTTGTAGGGAGGAGGTGGGCATGGCAGGGCTGGGAAGGACAAGGGGGATGGCTGGGAGTGAGAGCAGCCAGAATGCATTAGGTATTTGTAGCAAATTGTCAACGAACAATTTAACCAATAAAATAAACAGGGTACCTGCACCTATGGTGTTCCTCAAATGCCTAGATTCTAGAATCACCTAGAAGTTCTGTTTCCTCACATCTCCATCTAGAACAGTGGTTCTCAACCTTCCTAATGCTATGACCCTTTAATACAGTTCCTCATGATGCGGTGACTCCCAACCATATAATTATTTCATTGCTACTTCATAACTGTAATTCTGCTACCTATCATAATGTCAATATCCGATATGCAAGATATCTGATCTATGACCCCTCTATAGGGGTCATGACTCACAGGTGGAGAACCACTGATTTAGAGTGAGAAGACCAGAAGGGTGGGTGCATGGAAATTGCTTCCTTGGGTCATTTGCCAATGACTTTTTGATGACTGCATCTCTCATCTAATAACTGATCTACTGAGAGGATGAATATGAGAAATGGAGGGGACGTACATGACTGTCTATCAAAAAGTTGCTGGTACCCTTTTGGCCAACTGAAGGAGAAAGAATACAACACAGTCTTAATATAGACGGTGTCTTAAGAGTTTGGAACAGTATTCAAAACCACAGCAATTGTTTAAACACATTCCTGAGTCTAGGTTCTACCTGGTACATTTTGTATGCCAGGTCCTTTGTCGTTCACCCCCCATGCTCTGGAAGAGGAGTTAGTATTTTTAACCACTGACGCATCTCTCAAGACCCTCAGAACATAAATTTGTAGTTCAAAGATGGTCTGGAGTCAGGGATGGGATGATGAGTTTTTAGACAGAAATTTCAATTAATGATCAAAGTATTTGCATGCCTCCCTCAGAATTACATGAAACTGGAAACGGGGAAAAAAGACTTCAGCAGAAAACTAAGATGTTGACAATGGTGAGAAGTGAGAAGGGGCCTGACACGGGCTGAATGTGTGTCGTCCCACATACTGTCTTCACACCTCATTAAATCCCCCCCCGGAGTCAGCATTCTCTGTGTCAGCCTCATAAGTCAGAAGATGCTCTGTTTCTCAGACAATTGGTGCTTCCCTAGATCTGGCTGCCTCGAAACAGTCCCCATTGCAGACATAGTCATTCTGAAGACAGATACATATTCAAAATATTTAGAAATCTTTGGCAAGGCAGAAAAAGCACCACAAATCCTACAAACAGTTTGGCCATAACTTTGCCCACTTTCTTGCAGAAACTGTAAAGTGTGATGTAAACATTCCAACATTTTCTTAAGGACTTTTTGGTTTTATTCATGTTTAAAGGTAAATGAAATGGCTACCTCCTAAGAACTGATGAAATATCCAAAACTTCTCTGTAAAAATCAAACATCCCTTTTTATGATGTGATGGCATTCAGTGGAAAATTGTAGGATGCAATTGTTGAAGTTTTCCTATTGTCTTCGGTTGTTCAGATCTACTCCAGCAACACTTACTTAAAATATTTAATCTACTTTCTCTTCTTTTGGAGAAATTTTGCTGCAGGTGAAAAGATCGCCTGGGAGGATGTGGTCTGATGCTTGGCTTTAATTAGATAAACACTGGAGAAATCTACGTGACAAAAAGGATCACTGTAGGGAGAATCATGAATCCAGAAACACAGCACAGAGCTGGCACTGACGGGCAGCATGGAGGTCTGCATCTTGACTTTGTCTCTTGTATGCATTTGCTAATAGACAGACAACCACAGATTCAAGGGACATGATAGGCGTAGAATCAATTGATCTCTCCTTGCTGAAGATCCACAACTACAAAGTCACTGACTCAAAATTGCAGCAAGTTGGGGTGGGGGGATGAGAACATTTTCATTATTTCCTTTATCTATAAACTCTAGGGAATCCAGTTGTGCCCTGCCTGGCAAACTACAGATGTCCTTTTAGAATGCCTTGGAATTCAGGGTTCTCTGAGTTCTTTCACACCCTTCATACATTAAGGCACACAGTGGAAGTGATGACATTTGTAGTCACGCCCTGAAGTACAGGTTGAGACAGTTTTCAGAGGCAGGGAGAAGGAGTCACTGTCTATACACCCAGAACTGATTTCTGAGAACATGCAGGTGGGAAAGTCTGTTCTAACAGTGTGCTAATAACATTTTCACCTTTGTCCACCCATCATTTGTTTTGAGGGTGGAATCCCTGGAGCAGACAGAGGGACCATTTAGCCAGTGATACCAATAAGTATCTTCATCCCTTCCTCCTCTCTTCCATGTAAATCATTCAACAAAAAAAGAAAAAAAGATTCTCCACCCTGTTCCATGAACCAAGACAGATTTTTGTGACTTCTCTTTTCTCAAAAAAGAATTGCTGGAAATTAAGAAGAGCAACATGAATCCTCAAAGACTGTAGCAAGATTGAAGTTTGAGTGCTGCCAGTGTTGACCAGAGGTAGATCAGGGCTCTAGAATGCATTCCCAGCACTGCCAGACAAGCCAAACCAAACCTAACCAAACCAAACCTCCAAGCAAAGACATTTGGAGTGGCATAAAACAAAAGAAGTGTACATACCAGAGAGCTGACACTTGAGTCTCTTCTTGACAGGCATTCCTTAAACTGTCTGTCAGAACTTAGACCTGGCACATTCATTAGATTTTCTTAAGCTTGTTTAGATTTTTTTCATATATTTTGTCAGACTCCTTTTTAAAATATGAAAGAATTACGTTAGAATTTCCAACCATATGTTCAGCTCCAATTCATTCACATGTCAAGACGTGATAATGGCATCTGAGGTAGGATGGCATTGTGAGTGATGCATTCATTGACTCAGAAGAGCAGGGATAAGGAAGGATGCATTTTGTTTTTCAACAGAGAACTAACAGAACAGCCCTGGAACCACATCACACAGGGATGACAGTACAGCCAAAAGATGCTTAGACACAAAAGAAGTGCTCCTGGGGCTTCAGCCACATGGCTCGCTGGTGTGGGGCAAGGGAGGTAAGCCAGTCAGCCCCTCTCCTGGGGCAAGGCCAGCAGTTCAGGCTCTCTGGAAATCCAACTGGGGTTCTGGTGAGACAGAGACTCTTCCAGTGGGATGGGTCAGGAGTGGGGATGAGTTTCTAGGCTCAGGGGCTGAGGCAAAATGCCATATCAAGGGGCACCTGCTACATTAAAACTGAAAGCTACGCTGGGAACCTGGGAACACGGAACAATCACAAGTCAAGGAGCCTAGGGTCAACGTGTAACAACTGCAGGCAAATGACAGCCGTGGGGATAGTTACGGAGGGTGAGGATACTGAGAAGTGAGGGGTATACAGAGCAGCAGGCTCCAAGTCTTTAGAACTGGTGGTAAGGCACAGATATATGACCTGGGAATAACTGGAATAGGATTGCCTTGACTCTGAAGTTCGTAGCTATATAAACCTCTGGAGTCACCTATGTGCCTCAAGGCTGACAGTCACAGGTCTGTGAACGCTGAAGCTCCAGTGAATTACTTGATAGTTGGAGCCTCAATGCGGCATTTAGTGCTTCACAAGTACAAGGGCAAGTTCACCAACAGAGCCCTCCGTGCTGTTTGCTTTCTCACTCCTGACACATTCAAAGAGATCCCCTGTCTACAACATAGCTACCCCATGGTGTGTGAAGGTGGGAGCCCATGCCTCAGCCTGTAGACTACAGACTCATGTGTAGACTGCAGAGGTTCTTAGTGTTCAAAAAACAGAAGTGCCGGGTGGTGGTGGCGCATGCCTTTAATCCCAGCACTCGGGAGGCAGAGCCAGGCGGATCTCTGTGAGTTCGAGGCCAGCCTGGGCTACCAAGTGAGTTCCAGGAAAGGTGCAAAGCTACACAGAGAAACCCTGTCTCGAAAAACCAAAAAAAAAAAAAAAAACCAAAAAACAAAAAACAGAAGTTTACAAAGTAAAAACAGAAGTTTGGGACATCAGAGAACTATCCAGTGAAGACTAAGTGAGCTCTGGCTGAACGGTGTGTGTGTGTGTGTGTGTAGCGGGGGAGGCGGGGGAGCAAGAGACTGTCCAATTACCACAGCCCCACCACCTTATCCACCTGACAGACTGCAGTTTTAGAGGACACAGGCAGCCCCAACGTGTTGTTTTTTAGTTACTGATTTTTTTTGTCTCGTATTCCCTTCTAATTTTCAATACACTTCCATTAGTAATTTGAGTATATAAAGCTTTTTAAAATTCTACTCCAGACATTTATCAAATTTTATTTTCATTTATTTATTGGGTAGTCATTTGTAAATCCCGTGCTTCCCCCACCCCATTCCTCTACACTCTTGATTGTCTTCCTCCTTCCTTCTACTTGACATTTCTGGTTCTCCATTCTCTCTTCTTCGCAATCTTTGACTTTATCTCATTTGTCACTATTTCTATTTTATTATAAATAATTTGGAAAACTTCACAGCACATTCCAGAATCATTTTCTTGTTTTATGGACATTAGTGGTGTCAAACTGGGCTCTAATTAGTTTTAACTGTTTATCTTTCTCAGCTTAGTGTTGCTGCTGTTAAAGGCAGTCTGTTTTCTCCTCTCTTGGTGGTACTGGGGTTTTGTGTCCTCATGAGTATGCTTGTCACTAATTAGATTCTCAAATAAAACTGGGAGAAATACATAAGCCAAAAGATGCACAAATCACAATACAGAAACACTCCCCCCCACACATGCATGAAAAAGCAAGGCAACTGGACTCCTCTAAAAGACCATAACTTTGCAATTACTGAATCCAAAGGTACTGACCTTGGTAACACACCTGATGAGGAATTCACAGGGTTAACTGCCTTCAACATGGTCCTATGAGAGTGACTCTTCACTTTAACTTTCCTCCTCTCTCCATCTCCCCATAACCCCTTCCTCAAATATCAGACAAATTCAAACTGAGGGAAACTATACAAAGCACCTCAGTATGCTTTGTAAGACTGCTAAGGTTGTCAGAAACAAGCACTCTGAGACAGTGTTGAGCTTGGATGGGGTAATGGTTGTACTTTGTACTC
This sequence comes from Peromyscus attwateri, assembly GCA_902168425.1. Lineage (NCBI taxonomy): Eukaryota > Metazoa > Chordata > Mammalia > Rodentia > Cricetidae > Peromyscus > Peromyscus attwateri. Next base: position 9,291 of record CABHPP010117475.1, on the reverse strand, counting down.
CCCCTTCGAACAGGAGAACATACACAAAAATCAAACATATTTGCATGAAACAGACTATTTAGTAAAAAACCATCAGTCTTTTATTTAATGATTAATGTATGATACATGTTCACAATGGGAGAGATGGGATCTGGAGTATATGGAACTTTCATTAGTAAGTTTTCTATGATTCTAAATCTGTTCTAAAACTTTTAATTTATCCTATTATTTTCTATGTAATATATAATTATTTATATTGGTGCTATAAACAAACTAAGACCTTAAACAATGTAAATATTTTCTGACATGAGCCATACTGGGCTAAGATCTAGACTTCAGCAGGATTCTATTTCTTCAGGTAAATTCTAGTATAATATTTCTTACTTGCTTTTTTAGGTTGATAGCAGAATTAATTTCTTTTCTTTCCTTGTTTTTTTTTTTAAATTAAATTTAAGTGGTGCATAAAATAAGAAAATGTAGATAAGAATGAGGTGATGTGTGACTTTCAACAATGTCTACATTATGTAATATTGAAATCAGCCTACATGTATCATTACCATTTCTTCATGGCAGACACTTTCAAAGGCCGTTCCTTTAGCTGCTTGAAATTTACAGGAAATTACTGTACCTTGCTGTGTTGTGGACCACCAGCCTCTTGTTCCTGTGAGTCAGCACTGTTGCAATTCTTGAAGCCCCAGAGAATGTGCCGCCCACCAAAAGATAGCTCCACAGCAAGACACCTTATATGAACCTCTGGCTTCCACATATGAGCACATGAATACACATATTCCCACTCACACATGCACACACCTACAACAAACACATGTACACACACGTATGCATACACAGAAAAAAGTCAAACAAGTAACTACAAATCCATTTATTCCCAGAATACAGCCCTGGATTAATTAATCAACACCCCTTGGAAACAAGTCCTAGATCTTGGGGATGTTTTAAAATTCCAATATCCACATATGGCTGAGAACTCTTATTCCCAGTCAATCCTATTTCTTCCTCTTGCTCTCCTACTTGCATTCTGAGACAGGGTCTCGCTACAGAGCTTGAGCTGGCCTTGAAATCACAGTCCTCCTGCCTCGGCTTCTTGAGTACTGGGATAGCAAGCATGTACCAGACACCACTGAGAACCCCTGGTCTAGTAGCCTTCTAATGGGCATTAACAGTGAGCCAACCTCCTCATGCAGGGATTTCAAAATCTCCCTCCAACCGTGTAGTTGAGACTACATGTAGCCAAAGTCCTAAACGGATACTTCTGCTTACCTTACCATACGCAGAAAACTCTTTGACCAAAGCCATCAAGATAGAGTATCTTTATAATTATCATACTAAAATAAATAGCTCTCATACTAAAAATACAATCTGTGTTTAAAAGGATAAAGTCAGGTCCTGCTGAATCAGAGCCTCGATGTAGTCATGTCTTTACAAACATGCACATTGGAGCCCAAGGCTCCAGCAACCAACAAGCTCGTGAAAGCTCAGTCATTGCAGGAGAGACACTTCCGGTTCTTGCATTCAGACAGAATAGAGACTCTGAGATTTTGTTCTGGGCTAGTGCACTGGCAGATACAGCTGTTTTGATGGACTCTTACTTGAATGGTGCTTTGGAGACTGAGACCCGGAGCCATAATTTCCTTCTCTTACAGGTGAGAGGAGCCATTTTTCTTTGATATAACTTATTGTTTCCAGACATAAGCCACACGTAATTAAAGGGTGCAATTAAAAGCAGTCATGGCATGTATTTCAAAATTACCCTGTCTGTCTTGCTTTAGTATAAAGCAAAGGGGATAATAATGTACACTGGATTTTCAGAGTAGGAAGGAAAGAAAGAGAGAGAGAGAGAGAGAGAGAGAGAGAGAGAGAGAGAGAGAGAAAGAAAGAAAGAAAGAAAGAAAGAAAGAAAGAAAGAAAAAGAAAGAAGAGCCTCATTTTTGACTACTGCCTCAGCTAGCCTTCCTTCAAGATGACAGAATCATCTTCTCTGAACTAGGTGCCTTTACCTTGTGTGCTGGGGGACAACTTCAAACAAATTCCCACTCCAGCTCTTCTTTTCAGAAAGAAAAGCATTTTTTTCACATTAAACAGAATAACTTTAAATCACAATATTTATTTGTGATATTGGATAAATTAACAGGCTTCCCTCTGGATGAGACAATCATGCCCAATGTAAACAGACGTTGTTGCAAAATTCCTTTAATTCCCCAAACACTTAAGTTGTCTATTAGTCCCTTTGTGTTGCCATAGCAACATGCCAGAGGCTGGGTATTTTATAAGGAAAAGAGGCATTCCAGAGATTGAAGATGATTGCATTAGCAACTGCTTAGCTCTGCTGATGCCTACATGGAGAATGTCATCATAGTGGTGGCAGAGCAAGGGAAAGAGAGAGGGGGATGGGTATTCTAAGACAGTATGTAAGAGAGGTAGGTGCCCATATGAAGCCAGGTTTGCTATAATTACTCTCAAGACTGCCATCCTAAGAGAACATTACTCCCTTGTCAGCATTTGGTCCCATTGCTTAACCCTCTCCACTAGGACCATTTGTTAAGGCTCCATAATCTAACACTGCCACACTGGTGAGTGAGCTTCCAACACATGAGTCTATGGGAGGCACTCCCATGCCATATCTAAACTGTAGCAGGCCCTACCTGGCATTGCAGATGCCTGGAAAGAGATTACGCTGGACAGAAATTCAGGACTCATTTCAACAATATTGACAACTTTGGTTTGGAGACAAATCAAAGCCTCAAGGATATATTACATCATGTCTGTCAGAATCACTGTTATCAACAAAGCGAAAGATAAACGTTGTCAAAAAAGCCCCCTGAAGTGCTGTTACTGGGAATGTGAGATGGACACCTGTTATGTTACACACTATGGTGGTTCCTCAAAAAATTAAAAGCTGAATTATCTTACACTCAAGTTATCCCCACTTCAGGTGATATCCAAAAATAGAAAATGCATGTGCCTCCCCCTGTGCCGACTGCAGCATTAAGCAAGCTAAAAGCCCATCATAGATCCTACGAGATACAATCAAATTACCCTCTTTAAATTTGGGGGGCTAATTTGTACAGATAGCCTACCTGAAATAATAATAATAATAATAATAATAATAATAATAATAATAATAATAATGGTTTTATATTAGTTCTTATAGAATACACAGGAAGTAAATTGTTTAGGCTAAAAAGCATTGAAGTAGAAAACATTAAGGATGTTTCTGAGAGATACTTCTCTTTCATGTGAAGAGAAAAACAATAACTCTGACATCTAGAGAAAAGGACTTTATATCTTTTATCACTTAGACATTCCTGGGAAGGAAGATAAAAAACATTTCATCTGGAGAAAAAGTTTCATATTTTCATTGGCTAATAAAATATTTGTCCAATTCCAAAAATATGTATTTTCTAGGTGAGAGATTTATTTCTTTTATATAGGCAAACATTGTGTTTATGCCCTAAAAACTTTATTCTTAAGAAAAATCCTCTTTTTATTAAAAAAAAATGCTTGATGCTTGTTCTTCAACAATGTATTCATTCATCCTTCCCATGGGGAGAGAAGACAGTACTGTCAGAATCAAGGCCACTGCTGCTAAAATGAAGTAGGGTGGTACCTAGGTAGACCAGAAGTACAGATGAGGTACCCAAAGACAGCTGCAGCTCTCCCTGGGTGGTTGTGTCTGTGGGTGGTAGAGAGATGCTATTAAACATCCTTGACGCTGCTGCTGGGTTGCTCCCCTTATATCATGAATTAAGGTGCCAGGATGCTTACTCATTTCCCCACATTTACATCAACGAAGGGCCTGCACTCTTAAAAGATCAGGGCATTGTTATAATATAATTTGCATTGTGACTTTCACCCAATAACCATCATGAGCTTTTCAAGGGGATCATGGGAAGAAATACTTTAAAATGGAGATCTAGTCCACTCTGATTGGGAGGGAGTAGGGTTTACCCTACCCCAAATATGCCCTGCACACCATACATATCCATTAAAAATCTACAGCCCAGACCCCAACATGCTGCTGCCCACCACTTGCAGGACAGTTTACTCTAGTCTCACTATGTTTCTGCTTAAACAGTTTGTGTCTTATCACTGAATTCTTCAGGAAGACAAAGACTGAGGAGCAACTTCTACCAGTTACTGGGGTGTTCAAGGATTAATCTTAGACTATTAATGCATTGCCTATGTTAGAAAGATCTCAGAAATTATACCCTATGGGTACAGTACTTTCCATGATATTTATATTCAGATTTTACTTCAGTAGATATCATTTACAATTAAGAAGAAAATATATTTGAGGTGAACCAAATACAATTCTCAGTTTTGTTTTTCTAGATTTCTAAAACAAATTATCATATGAAGGAAAATCAGAACCTTAATATTTATGAAAATTGTGTTTTATTCCTTTCATAGCATCTAAGAAATGTTAAAATTCTGATCTATTTTTCTTAGTTATACTAAACTACCCTTTGCATTAATATAAATTTAGGGAACTTTAAAATCTCTCGGGTGACACTGGGCTGAGAGATCACGCTGGCCTGCTGTGTCTCACATCACTGAGCCAGGTGTCTGCTCTTTCTGATGATGTGCACAGGGTCAGCTAGCATGCACTACTTCTAAGTAATTTTCGTTTTCTCTCCCAGAACTTGCCCTGACTTTTGGCATAACCGATTGTCAGTGGCTGTTTCTCCTCTTAGGGGAAAATGGACTGCTTTTTCTGCATGTGAATCACTACCGGTGGTTTTGTTGTTGTTGTTGTTGTTTTTCAATTTTGTTTTATCTATAAAAAAGCCTACCAAATACTGTTTGAAATGTAATCAGTTGGAGCCAATTTTCCCAAGTTTTGTGAACAATGCATAATACCTCTTAATTTTGACTTTTGTTAGAAATTAGTCTATTTATGTTAAAAATTAGATACAATTACATAATATTTAAAGGCTTCTCACTAGGAATTTTAAAGTTAAAGAGACCTCTAAACTTCAATAACGTTGTCCCATTAGAAAATTGCATCTTTCCCATGATTTCTAAATTAATCTGAATTAGGAAGTTTGGGTGTATACTCTAGTAATATTAAAAGTCACTGCAAGTCAGAAAAAATTTAAAGTGTACATAAGCCACTCATAAACATTGTTCTTATACAAATAACAGATTAAGAACAATTCCCTCTTTGTCTACTTAGCAACCTCAATTCTAAGAAGTAGGTAAAAGGCCATTTGGCAAGCTTTCTTGCATAGGACTTGAGCCAGCAGCAACTTCTCCTCCTCCTCCTCCTCCTCCTCCTCCTCCTCCTCCTCCTCCTCCTTCTTTCTTTTTTTATAGTTTCAAAACTTCAAAGTGAATTGCACAAAGAATGTATACATACTGAGTAAATTAAAAGGGAAAGGTTTTCTGATGCCAACAGCATGTAGGCTCAGTGTGAACTCCCCCAGAACAGCATCTTGTCGGTAATTGAAGGCAGCTCACAGTGTTGATTGGGTTATTTATAGATTCTAAAGCCCATTTATATTCAATGAAAAGTCCAGGTGTAGAGAGAAATAGTTCCTAAGGAGCCTTTAAGGACCAAGCAGAAGAAAATTATAAGCCTGCAACTCATCCATCTGGGTGTAATTGGTGAAGAAAAGATGGGTAGCTGAGAAAATGAACAGAAGCATTGGGCTGTAATGAGTCTTTTTCTGTCCCACCAGCCAGCTCCCAAGTAATGACATGGAGACTTACCATTAATTATGAAAGGTTGGCCTTTAGTTTAGGCTTGTCTCAATTAGCTTTTATAGCTTAAATTAACCCACTTATATTAATCTACATTTCATCTTGTGGTGTTCTCTCTCTTCTATCTTGTACCTTCTGTTTCTTCTCCCTCCCTGGAAATCCTGCCTATCCTTTTCCTGCCTAACTAATGACGGCTCTTTATTAAACCAACCAGAAGGCACCTTGGCAAAGATACATCTTCACAGTATACAAATATTCTGCAACATTGGGTCAAGTTGGGAGATGACCCTACAGATGCCATCCTGCAGAGTGAGGAGGTGGGAGATGGGCTGAGTTTATACCATGACCAGGTCCAGAGCACTGGCCATGTTCAAAGGGAGGACACAGCCAGACAAATCACAGCAGTCTTCCCTGTAGCCTTCTATCATTGAGGCTGCTCTTTTAAATAAAAATGAATTCCTCCACGGAGAACATTCTCTGTTTCCTTGACTTGGGAGTATCAAATGCATGGAAAGTGGAGCAGAGGAAATTCACCTTCACTGAAAACAGTTGCACTTGGTTTAGCACAAAGCACTGCCAATCACTCACTTCAGAATCAATTCTGGTGAAAATGTCAAGCGCTAACTAATGGGAATAAGAAGGGGACCCAACTGGACAGAGTGGAAATGCATGCATCTTAATGAATCGCACAAATAATTCAAATTGGATTAGAAATAATAGGAGCTAAAAGCTCTCAAACAACTGATGTTAGAAAATCTATTTCTCCTACGCGCTGGTGTAGGCCTGGTAAGAGCCTCTGGAGCTGAAAGGCAAAATTAAAAACCTGACTCTTTCCTGGTTTTCCAAAATGAGAGATCCTTCAGAGAATCTGTAAGTAGTTATCGAAATCAATGACACAATTCTTGAAAGATATCCACCTAAATTCAGGCTGGAGGGATTAGTGTTTCCACTTTGTGAACAGCATAAGTACTGGACTAATAATATTTTCTTCTAGTTTTTCCTAAAGAACAACAAGCAATATTTGTGCCTTTTTTTTTTCAATGATAGAATCATCATTTAAAATGCTTTTAGGAGAATACTTGATACCTGATGGAATTCCCTCACATTTTGAAACTGTTTTTGGAGTTGATGTATAGAGTGAAGAAACTTGGTGTCCCTGTGACCTGCTGGCTCCCAAGACGAAGGAAAAGGTTTTCCTTGATCATTACTGGAAGATGTATAAACATAAGTTTTAAGTGGCTACCTAAAAATGACTATGATAAAATCAGTTCAGATGATAACCAGGAGACAGGGAAAACTAAATAAAATGAAGAGGGGTCAAAGGGATAAGATCCCAAAGAATCATATGTTGAAAAGTAAAGAATGCCTATTTTCCAAGAGCCTGTGTGGTGGTTTGAATAAGAATGGCCCCCATGTTCATATATTTAAATGCTTAGGGAATGGCACTATTTGAAAGGATTAGGAAGTGGGGCCTTGTTGGAGGAAGTGTATCACTGGGGTTGGGCTTTGAGGTTTCAAAAGCCCAAGCCAGGCCCAGTGGCTCTCTCCTTCTGCTGCCTGCAGATCTGAATGTAGAACTTTCAGCTCCTTCTCCAGCACCATGTCTGGCTGCATGCCACCATGCTCTCCACCATGATGACAATGGACTAAACCTCCCAAACTGTAAGCAAGCCCCATTAAATGCTTCCCTTTATAAGAGTTGCCACGATCATGGTGTCTCTTCACAGCAACAGAACACTAAGATAGCCTGAAATCAGGAAAAATTACAGCTTGTATCAGGATATGCAATTGTTTCATTTTACCATTACTATACTTGGAGGAGGATCTAAAAACTAAGCAGAAAGTAAATAGGTCTGCAAAATGTCATCTTGTAGCTATCATATTTTGGAAACATATTTATCATAAAATAGAACCCAAACTTCAAACATCAGTATTGTTTGATTTGGGAAACTACTGAAGAGTAAAGTACCCAGTGGAGGATTGACAGTGAATCCATTTCATTCATGAATTTACAAAAATCTAGGGAGCGTGAGGTGTCTCAGTAGGTAAAGACACCTGCCACTGAGCCTGATGATCTAAATTGATCCCCAGAACCCATGATGGAAGAGAGAACCAGACTCCTAAAGTGTCTGATTTCCTTTATGTGTTCAACCATTCAAAATTGAAAAGGTGAGATATGGAAGTTTAAGCAGAAACATATTGAAAATAAGATGGTTTTAATTACTATCATATTTTAATAATGTATTAATGCCTTATTAAAGTCATGCCTTAATTACTAGTGTTTCCATGTAGGCAAGCATCAAGGGGCGTTTAGAAATAGCTCTGCTATTTCCACTTCTACATATTCATTTCCTCCCTGACTCTGCCTGACTTCCTGCTGATTTCTACAGCTGACAACCAAAGGCTTTTCAATGCCATATGAGCATTAGAATATGTTAAGCTAGTCAATCTGTTCCCTAATTTAATTAGATACAAATTCTAACTACAATGGAATGATGAATATAATTTTCCCCTTCTGGAATCTAAAAGGAGTCTTGTCTCAGGACTATGGAAATAGAAATCTCTGACATTCTGATTTACACGGGTTATGTACTTTGGGGACGACTTGGCCTATGTATGACAGTGTGTTTTGTTAGCTGCGTACATATGATTTACAATTTCATGGGATGTTGAGATCTGTCAGAGAACTCCTGCTATTAGCAACTGCCTAGAATTTGGGTTCTGGATAGATATTCTAATTCAGATCTTATGCTTTCATACATTTTTTTTTTGCCATCTCACTTCAACACTTCCATAATTATATCCCACTCAGAATTTCAGTTTCAAATATTCTAATCTTAGACCATTAATTTCTGGCTTTCCATCTAATGAACTTCGTCTCAAGTTCATGTTTATTACATATGATCATCTATAACAGTTTTCAATTTATTTACTAATTTATTCATTCTTTCACACACCCCCAATTGCCTTCTCTCTCATTGTTTCAATCACTTCAAACTCCTATGTTACTTACATCCAGTTCCTTGGAATTCTGCTTGTCTAATTCTGTGTCTGAGTGAGGCTGGAGGATTAGGGCTACACAGAACACACTGTAAAGTCAGTCTGCATCTTAGCACTCAGCTTTGTCCAGCAAAGTGAGGCTTCCTGCCAGCTGACTTCCCAACTCAACAGAACACAATTTTACAACACTGGCCCATCCCTACCCACCCCACCCCCCATTTGCCAATGTCCCTGCACCCTCCTCCACTTTCAAGTCATGATCTTCTAGGTCAACAAGATTCAGAAACTCTTTTGGGTGCTGAGTAGGAGCTTCTGATGGCCTTCATGGTCAGCTTGACTGGATTCAAAAATCACTGTGAAGGTGGATGAAGCTCATCTGTGACTCTGTGTGTGTGTGTGTGTGTGTGTGTGTGTGTGTCTGTCTGTGTATGTATGTGTGTGTGTGTGTGTGTGTGTGTGTGTATGTGTGTATGTGTGTCTGTGTCTGTGTGTCTGTGTTGGGTTAGGAGGATGTTTCCAAGGAGGATTATCAGAGGGGTAAGACTCATTCTGAGTGCGAAGCATGACCTCATGGTGAGGGCCTAGGTGGAA